>JAQOWM010000712.1:390000-414294 GCA_029041755.1 Resseliella maxima
GGGAGAGAGAGAAAGAGAGAGAAAGAGATAGAGGAAGAGAGAAAGAGTGAGATAGAGAGAGAAAAGAGAGCGGAAGAAAAGGGGGTAATTGTTGTGTACATGTGTGCAAATAATGAGGGAAAAGAGCGATGCGTTTGTTTCTTTGATAATAATCAGTTTGTGTGTGTTCACTCATTCAAGAGTTCTTATTAGGCCGATGCAATTTTCCTTAGACATGTGTACACCGCAATGTAATATGAAATTTATTATTTGCATATATAGAAATTTGTGCAAAGGGACAATTTTTCTTCACATTTTTCAGTTATAATTCTTTTTTTGTTTTTTTGTTTTTTTTTTCAAAATGGCTCAAAGCCAATAATTAAATATGGCAATGTTGTAAATTCAAGTTGGTTAGCATTTTAGCCTGTAAACAGCGGAAAAAAGTGCATGTGATTATTAACGCAATAAAAAACTTAAACATGTGTTAAATGCTTGAGTCAACATGAAACCGTATGGAAAATTTAATTTAATGAAAATAAAAATGCAAAACAGTAATTCAGTAGCGATAGCCGTCTTTCTAGTTATTACTAGACTTCGTGCTTTTCCAACATATCAATTACTTGACGGTCGCAATAATAATAATAACAGCAATAGCAACAAGAAATGTTTCGAAATAATTTCGAAATAAGAAATTGAATGCAATCACAGAATCAGTCAGTTGATTCGTTGAATTGTGTGGTAAATTATGTAAATTGGTTAAAAAAAAAAAAAATTCTTTTGATTTTTGGTATGCACTTCAATTTTATGATTATTACTACGTATTGCTGCATTTCAAAGTGTTGAATCACAAGCGATTATTTACAACTCTGTGAATAATATCAGATTTGGAACAAACGTAATAAATTCAAAAAACTCACTTCAGGTAAACATCATTTACATACTTGCGTGAAAAGTGCTCAACAAGGATTTCAAATTTTTTTTTTCAACTGCCAATGTACGAACATCAAAACAGAGAAAGTTTTTTTTTTTTTTCATAAAATCTACTTTTCATCGTATTCAACAGAACAAAAGTGATTCTCAACAGAAAAAAAAATATTTTCACTTCAACTAAACACTTATCTCAATGAAAACCAGCGTAAATAATGAAAGATACAAAAAACAAGCGACACTGTTATGGGTTTTATATTACAGCTGAAAGATATGAGAGTATCATGAAGGATATAATGCCAATTTTAATAAAGAAAATGTGATACTGTTGTAATTTTGTGCACATTAATGATCGCCTTCTGTACATCTTTCGAAATAAAAACTATTGATCTTATATACAAAGGATCCTCCAATATGAAGAAATAGTGCATCTTTTCCGACACTATTTAACAAATCATGCAATCTATTTAATGCAGAACCTTTTTTTTTTGTCCAAACTGGAATTGCAACTAAAGCTAATGTACGAATTGATCGGCGCTCTAGTTTTCTCAATGGCGATTTTTTACGATGCTTAATTTTTAATCGGATTGAAATGCAGGCATATTTTGTTACAAAATATAAAGTTAAACAATTTATACGAATGAAAAAAAAAAAAATCAATTTTTTTCCCCTTCTGACTTTTTATTTGGCGTGTCGCATTGTAATTGTTAAGTGCATATTTCATTCATATCGAATATAATAAAAAAAAAAAGAAGTGAACCAAGCTGCATTAACATTCGGAAAAATCCTTAGTCACACAAAATAATATCCTTTGTTATTGTTCTGGTGGATTAAATACGGAATTAAAACAGGGATGATTTATGCGATCAAAAGAAGGAAGAATAATAATAATAAAAAAAAAAAATTTCAACTGCATTTTGTCGTTGTGTCAGTGACAATGACAAGAAAATGTAACCAATTTTTTAAATGCAATCCATTTGAAAAAAAAAGGTCTGCTAAGTGTCGCATCAAATGATTTGATTAAATAACATTTGTATAAGGGTATATTTAATATAATGAGTAGACTGACAACTTTTAATTTGGTATTTCATGTATGAAATACCATGCTGAATGAAGGAATTATAGTTAAATTGGATTAGAAATTTCTCACACGAACTATTGACATGAGTAACGCAAATTTGTCAAATCGATCATAATTGATGTTTGCTATTTGCTCATTAGTGACAATATAGAATTTATTGAATATTATAGTTATTCTAATGTATTGAGAAATAAGAATCCAGCAAATGTCATTGGTATGCAAGTCAAATTATTCTAATCGTAAGATTAATGATGACCCGTATGAAATATTTGATTAAATTCATAGAATATATAATGGAAACAATGAATGAAAAAAATACCGATGCTACAAACGATTAAAGAACGATGAATCAAATTATTTAAGTAAAAGTTTAATTACAACAAATGAATCTATTGATACATTCAAAATGTTCGTACAAAGAATGGTGTTGCATAAATGCTAGCATAAATGTAAACCAATCTATGTTTACTTATTTAATTAAATCCATAATAATTAAAACGATACATTGTATCGATTTGTTGAAGATGTTGATTACTGCATGAAGGTGTGATATGTTTGATATCACTTACACAAAGCGATTAGACAGACAGGCCGTTTAGAATTCGAAATGTTTGTATTATAAGCGAATTTGATATTAATGAAATTATATTTCAACCGCAAAACCATAATAACGACATTATTGATGATTGGTGTTGTGTTGTGTATTGTGCATTGTGTATTCTGTATACAGAAAATGTTTGGCATGAAATCGGCACCAATTCACACACAACACTTTTAATTACGCATAATGATTTGTGCATACATGGAATAGCACCAAATCAAACCTATCAACTGCCGTTCATTCCACTGTTCCACCGCAAATGGTCTCAAAACATCCGGCCCAAACAAATATATGCACAACAAACGTTTTATCAATGCTACATTGGTATTTTGCTCTCCATATTCCAACTACTACATCAATCGATATATTTTGGAAATGCGTTGGTTTAAAATTTAATGTAAAATAAGTGCTGTGAAATTTGTATAATAAATAATAGAGCATGTTCAGTGGTAAAATAAACATGGCATATGCTTTTTACCATGTAAACATGATTTGAAGCACCGTTTCATTCACAGTATTCAAACCTGTTGGCATATATCGCTTGTTTATTAGTTATCTGCTTTCATATGAGCACCAAAAAAAGAAAAAAAAAAAAAAGAAAGAAAAAAAAAAATATGAAAAACAGACTATGCGCTCTCTCTCATTTTCTCTGTGTGACGATGCGAAAGACTCCCTTTGACAGTGCCTCTCATTTGTCGATTCGATTATCATTTATTTTGGTAAAATAGCGGGCGTTTCGATGAGAGGTGTTTTTAATTAATTTACAAACATGCTCTTCATTTCAACAATTTCAAAGAGTTTTAAATTTCACACGTTTAATGATCAACATGTCGACACATGAAAATAACAAACACATGGCTCCAGTTTCAATTTGATTCCATTGCATATGTAACAGTCGGGGTTTTTTCCCCTTTTTGTTAATTGTGTCATTTTGAAAGTATTTTTTCGAATTTTTTGATTTTTTTTTGCGATGACACAATCTACGTTATACGAATAGTACGATATCGTTTGAAATTAAAGCTAAGCTCAAACATTTTCATTTTTTTGGCTTTTTTCTAATCGAAAATCTTAAAAAAAATTCCCCACACACAAAAAAAAACATTTTTGCATTCACTTGAAACCAAATACAATACAATCCCATGAACGAAAAAAAGTAAAAATACATTCAACTGAAAAATGATTATTGTTGTGTTGGTGTGTTTACAGTTTGTTATTTCTTGTTGTTATTGCATGTTATATAAAATGTTTTCGTGCACATTTCACCCATAAATCTAAGTGGTGAGAAAAGTTAAAAAAAAAAACTTTCTTTTCAACGAGTTTGATATTTTCTCCGCTTCCCTCTTCTCCTTGTTCAACGATCGCTGTTATTTTATTTATCGCAATGAGATGGATTTTTTTTTTCTCTTGCTTAAATACGCTTTCTAGTTGTTTCATTTTCTTTTAAATGATAAGAATGTGATTTGATGTATTTGGTAGACTCAATGTAGTACGTGCGGGATGCAGAAACAAAGCCGAGAAAATAAATATCAAACCAACGATTTTTTTTTTTTTTTTTTTTTTTCAAAGTAAGGGTGATATGAGATTTTTCGGTGCAGCAGCGGAAAAAAAGGGTTTATATCAGGGTGGTCTAAGAAAATTTTATTTTACCAATTTTGTTTTTTTCTCCTCTCAATTCAAAACGTGCACGCGAGCAACGCAATAACCACCTAGTTATTTAACTCGTTCCATTGTCTGTTTTGCAAGTTTTAAACGAAATTTTTGATGCAATCGAAATGAGAAGAAAAAAAAAAAAGAGGAAGAAGTCGAATCCAGTCCGCAATGTATTGTGATGAATGGCTGAGCACAGACTTGAATGCGCTATTTAACGGTGATGAGGAAACGTGATTGCCGTTTTTATTTATTTTTTTCGTTTTTTCTTTCTTTCTCTCAAGTCAACATGATGTTTTGATCTTGATTGTTATGATGCGGGTGTGGAAACCATTACAGCCGTAAACACCAGATTTGTTTCGCTAAATTGACGAGAAATACAAATAAATATTTTAAAATTTAACAAGATACTGCGCTTTGAATTTGAATTGTTGCTTTGAAACAAGGAAACATGGATGTTAAGTTCGAATGTTTTTTTTATTTCACTGGAAAAATCAAAATCAAACTGTTGTTGTTGTTGTTGTTGTTATTTTTTTCCATTGAAATTGTTCCGGAAAAGTATGAAACGTATTTTTTCTTCTCATGCACTAAAAACTTTACACATTCATTTTCCGCTGAACACAATTCGGTGTGCAAGTTTTAGTCGCATTAAGGTAAATTCTACGGAATGGTATTTACGTAGATGTTTCGTTTTACAATTGTTTCAAGTCTTGAGTGCGTTTTTTTTCTTATTCTTTCAATGCATATCAACAACAACGAAAAAAAATTGCCATTTTCAATGTAGTTCCTAACGATTTTCCTCATTAAACGACTAACTCTTTAGCAGTTCATTATGCAAAATGCGAGACATGTTATTTTTTTTTTTCTCTTCAACTTTGTAATTAAATGCGTCGCCAATTGTTACTTGCGATAATTACAAAAAAACAATAATTCAAGTCGAAATAGCAATGAGGAAACGGATTGCAATTTTATGTGAAAATTAGCATTTCTAAGTGGCTTGACGGGACTTTTTAAAGACTTATTTTTATTCCCGTCCATTGCGGCCTATTTTGAATTCTTATTTCCACTGTTGATTTAATGAAAAACTAATTTTTAATCGTTTTTCTTTCATTTTTTTTTTTGTTTTCATTTTTATTTGCAGAGAATGACCATGGACATAAGTAAAACGGAATCGATTAATAGCGTTCAGAGTACAGTGTCAAATCCATCGCAGATATCAAACCATCAATTATGTGCCGGTTGTGGCAAACCAATTCAAGATCGTTATCTGCTTAAGGCACTGGATATGCTTTGGCACGAGGATTGTTTAAAATGCGGTTGCTGTGATTGTCGATTAGGTGAAGTTGGTTCCACGTTATACACCAAAGGGAATCTAATGTTGTGCAAAAGAGATTATTTAAGGTGAGTGATTCATGTGACCAATATTACATTTTATGCAAAACCATGTGATGTGATTGTACAATTGGTATCTTGGAAAAGGAAAGATTGTGTGGGTGTGGGTGTGGTTCTGTTGTGTTCGTATAGAAGTTGACAATTTAACAATAAATTGTGCATCAATAAGTTGTGAATTGTCAAGACCTAATTCCAATAGAATAAGGAAAAATGTTAGTGTTTTTGTGTGGTATAATTTTAATCATAGCAACTGTTAAGCATCTTGTGATGCTTATTCAAAACATTTGTTTAACCGCAAATGGACAATTTGCTGCTGATTTATGTATATTCACACTTAAGTATATTTTGTTTAGAACAACAGACAATTTACCTGTCACTGAACATGTGATTTCTATCCGATAACACAAGTACGTAACTTAACTTCTATAACAAAAACCACAATCGTCTGAACGTGAATTGTTTACTGGGATGTGATGCTCGTTATTAAATTGAAGAATTGTGTTTGTCTTATCTTGACTTGACCGGTGTGAAGTGAATTATTATTTGAATGTAGACATGATACAAATGTCACAACAAATCACACAACTGCTGCTGCGTCCATATTATTCACACCTCATTCTTGATCTCATATGTCATAATTATTTTGTATACAATTTCATTATAAATTCTTGTTTTTCTGTCACTTTTCAGATTATTTGGTAATACAGGCATTTGTAATGCTTGTAACAAGGTCAT
The DNA here is from genome assembly GCA_029041755.1 of Resseliella maxima. Taxonomy (NCBI): domain Eukaryota; kingdom Metazoa; phylum Arthropoda; class Insecta; order Diptera; family Cecidomyiidae; genus Resseliella; species Resseliella maxima. The sequence goes on from JAQOWM010000712.1 coordinate 396,363, forward strand.
TCCTGCATTTGAAATGGTGATGCGAGCTCGAAATAATGTGTATCACCTTGAGTGTTTTGCTTGCCAACAATGCAATCATCGGTAAATCATTTGATTATAATTTCATTAAAAACAAACAAAATTAAAATTTATTTTTAGATTTAATTTCGAAAATCATTGAATCCAAATTTTTTTTCAAAATAAAAATTATTAAAATGAAAAATTCATTTAATTGTATAGATTTTGCGTTGGTGATCGATTTTATTTATGCGAAAATAAAATCTTGTGTGAATACGATTATGAAGAGAGATTAGTATTTGCATCAATTGGAAATCATCCGGCATTAAAACGTCATGCGAATACAGTTGCACAAAATCCACCACCGCCACCATATACTAAAAGCAGTCCTGGTAATATGCCAAATGGAAATGGTCAACATGGTAACAATGTGAATGGTGTGTCATCAATGCAACAACAAACAATTGGAATGGATCAAACACAACATCAACATCAACAAGCCCATATTCAACAGACTAAAATGCAGCATGATGATCATAATAATAATAATAATCATGGTCCTGGTGGCGGTTGTGGTATTGCCACCAATCAATTCAATGCGCCACTAATGAAAATTCCGCATAGCGCATAAACATCATGTCCTAAATCACAATGCAGATATGTCAAAAAGGCTTAAAAAGTATATCATTTTTCTATATATACTTTATGTTTTAGTTTTTAACACATTTTTTTTCTTCTTTTGAATAATTGTAAGACATCAATACGTTTAAATCCAATGAATGGATTCATAATCAATGCCAAACTTATTCAAGTCAAATTACTCATTGATGTAATGTAATTAGAAGGAAAAAAAGAAGATAATATGATGAACATAATCTCAATTCGTTCAGAAATTATTGAATAATTTCTATAATTAATTTTAGTTTTATTTTCTTCGTTGTAAAAAATCCCCATGAATAATACTTAATGTTTTGAAACTATGTTTCACATTAAGTAAAATCTGAAAAAATTTAGATAATCCATTTGACAGAACTCAATCGATGTACAATTATCATAAAAATTAATTTCAGAATGAAGAGAAAATAATTTTTTGTTATATTTTGAAAATAATCTGGATTTTCAATCACACATATTAATTTAAATAAATGGCAACGAACAATTTTGTTAATTAAAAACAAAATCACACACAAAAATGGCAAGAAATCATATGAATTTTTGATTTAAACCCACCGTTTAATCTCATTTTTGCAATTTGCAGAATAACAAATTCAAACTATAGGCGAGTATAAACCGAACGCACATTTACTCAAAATGAGTACGGCGAACAAATATAAAAAAAAAATAAATAAATAAATAAATGAATAAATATACCTATCAACACATAATTTTGTTGTTATTGTGATATTTGTTAAATAAAATTAAAAAGAAAAACAAATGAGAAAAAAAAAAAATCATATTTCGTTTAAATATTAAAAACAATTTAAGTTGAACAAATTTCATAATCTGTAAATAATACGAAATCTGTCTGAAATTAACGCTCAATTTCCAAAAAAAGGCCAAACAAACTGTTGTTCATTGAGAATTTTCACATTTTTTGTCTGAAAAATGAATTTCACTGAAAATTTAAAGCAAAAATTATTAATCAAATTAGGCACATTTTCGTCACACATTACGTACTGTTATCTTATGTAACTTACATAATGTAAGATACGAAATATCGTCAATTTAAAATATGTAAAAAGTATTAATGTGAATATGGAGCCAAGTGAGCCAAAAAGAATAAAAAAAAAGAATAAAATAAATGAATAATGCTGAATGGAAATCATTGCATTTTGGTTTATTCATTATTATGAATCTTAACTGGAGGGGATAAAAATGGTTTTCAGTTTGTTGACGGGATTTAAATCAACGCGGTAAGTACAAGTTCAGGTTAAAATGACTTATTTGGCTTTCTCGAAGGTAAAATGAAAAATGTCAAAAAATGTGTGCACATTAAATCTGGACAACATATCCCTTTTGTTCTTAAAAGTTTGTCCCACATTTTCGACCGCATTAGCAACAGAGACTAATTTAATGCAATTAATTTGCATTAAGAAATAACAGCTTAATAAAATTCATTGAGGAAACATCGTTTTCATCATCGTTGTGTATCATCGTCGTTATTCTTCACAATAAGTATCTCTTAAACAATTGCAGGCAAACAATACGACATTCTTTTAACGACTGCTTTGTGCGCACAAACGATCCTCAATTCTTCATTTCGTCTGTATCATTTTCACGCACATTTCTGGGTGAATGGAAACACAACCAAGAATGGGAAAACCAGCAGAGATTGAGAGAGAGAGATAGAGAGAGAGAAAGAAAGAAAGAAAGAAAAAAAAAGGGTTACTTATTGTAATTATGAATACATTCTCTTGATTCATTCACTGCCACCGCACTGCAATCATTTTTATACTCATTTTAAAATGCAAATAAGCCAAGACTTCCATACAAATGCTGTAAATCTTTATTAATTGCAAAAATATAGCATTCTATCTATTCTGGGTGTAAGTGTGTGTAAGTGTGTGTTTGTGTATGTGTGTTTGTGTTTTGTATGAATGTATTGCTAGTCTGTGACGAATATCAAATGCAGATGCAGTTATAACAAGCACAAAATGAATGAAGAAGTGTGAAAGTGCGTGGTTTTGTTATGACTTGATTTTTTTTTTTGCTCATTTTCAAAAGGGTTCTTCGCCCATACGAACAACCATTAAAAAAATTAAGAACGAATTATGTGTTACGAACCATGGAAAATGTGGAGAATATTTATGGAAAATTCAGCAAACGAATGAGAAAAAAAATAAAGAATAATAATAATATTGTATAACGTCATTCTATTTGATGAGCGGTACCATTAATTTTAATTTTTTATTACTTTGAAAGAAAAATTACTGCGGTTAACGCCAGTTGCCTTGGTTCGTTATAACGTGCAACACCACATTAATTTAAGTGCAAATGGACTTGATATTCATTTTAAATTATTAATAAATCTGCGCTGAATTTTCCGGTTGAGCATTTCTTTTATTCACAGTTTGAACTTTGAATTTTACCAAATTTTTTTTTTTTTTTGGTTCTTTATTTGTTATACTAGACATACCAGGAACATTAATCAATAACATTGAAATGCACTTTCAATGGATATTCATTATGGTTATTGTCACATAAAAAAAAAACTGGCACCAAGAAAGCATTTCTTCTCAAAATGTTGATTGAAAGATTTTATCTTTTTTGTTTCACCCCTATCGAGTCAGTCATATAACGACCCTTCAAGAACAAATGAAAAATGCCACTTCGATTAATGAGATTTTGGTGCTGTTTAAAATGAATAATCACATTATTTTTTTTCGATACATATTTTCATGTTATTTCTATTGCATCATTATATTTTATATAAGAAAGATTTTAATATTATAAAATAAAACTTCGTTTGTCTTTTTAAACATTTTGATTTTAAATTTCTTGACTTAGATCGATAAAATATAACAAAATGCATAAATTCATTTTGTTGAAAATTCGAATATGGATGAATATGTATAAGTATATAAATATTGAAAAATTTACAGCGTTATTCGCTTAATTTGGGGTTGGGCATTAAGTTAAGAGTAAAGGATTCAGCGCAATGCGATGAAAACTGAAAAACAGACGAAGTAATGCGATAAAAGGCATTTTCGAATTAAAACCGCAAATTCAAATGAATTTCAAATCCAAGATAACCAAGCACAATGCCGTTGCCATAATATTTGTATAAAAAATAATTATGAATTGCGTTTTTGCCTGCGTCACACATGATAAACACACCATTCATTTCATGCATCACATTCCACATAAGATGCTAATTTTATTTTCCATTGCTGTGGAAAAACATAAATTAACTTTGTAAAGTTCTTCATGCAAGTAAAATGTTTGATTGTTTTGTTGTAATTAAAAATCTAAATAAATGAATGTGATAGAATGAAATGACTGATTCTACAAGATATATATTTTTCACACATGAACATTTACGAGAAAAAGTTTTTGTATGATATAAATGTGTGTGTGCGTTGTGTCAATTGCCATTATAAATTCGAATGCGTGTGATAACCTAATTTTATAGCAAATTTTGTTGATTGTTTCCAAAACTTTAAGTGCACAGAGTATTTTGATTGAACAAAAGACAAAAATTAAAGGTTGAATTTCCACTCTGTCATCAAGAAACATTGAAAAGAAAACATTTTCAATTAATTAAATGATTTATGAGAAATTTATTCAACAAATATAGTCGTTATTGAATTTATTGTCAATTGTATGTTGTATTGAAACATAAAATCAAAAAAATAAAGAAGTTTTTATAACGATAACGAAAGGTAACCAAATAGTAAACTTAACAATGACATTGTCGAATTTTACAAATACAATTTTCAATTTGAAACTCGATTCCATTTCATTGGATTTTGGAACCTAGCAAAATATTTAATGGAAAATCATCATGAAATGGAAAACCAGAAATTCATTAATGAATAAAGGAAATAAATCTCCAGCTTTTATTGTCTGAAAGAGTAGTATTAAAGCAGTTTCAATCTTCCCCGCGGTCGAATACAAGAAATCGAAATTAGCCTTGCTTTTTAAAGCGAGAAAAACATTTTCGAAAATCTTAATCGTCGTTATTATATTATTTATCGTTTCGATTCCGCTCTTTCTCTCTCTTTCTCTCTTCATCTTTCTCTCTCTCTCTCGCTCTCTTGCATTCATTTCAAGGTGGTTGAATTGCTCATTCAAATTTGTATACATGAGACATTCAACCCTTCCTTTCGACCATCAAAATATCACCTCGTTGTGCAGTTCTGTTTTTACTTTCGAATAATCAGTGCACGTACAGGCAAAGCATCTCAATGAAATCAAGTCGAACTCAAACACAATACACAATTTAATTTGAAAAAGAAAGAAAAGAAACCATCACACTGAGTAAAAAGGCGAACCGAATTAATGGCTCACGGTTTTGCAAAATAAAAACATACATTGCTCACTCTCTTGTTCTCTCTCTCTCTCTCTCTCTCTCTCATTCTCTCCTTTTCTCCTTCTTTCCTTCTCTCCTTCTCTCCTTCTCTCTCTCTCTCTCTCTCTCTCTCTCTCTCTCTCTCTCTCTCTATCTCTATCTCTTTCTCTCCTTAACCCTATCTCGCATAGTCCTTCAACTTTTACAAAATCAGTCAGTATTTCAGACAAACATTTTCACTGTGCGTTTCGGTAAAGTTAGCAATTGTGCATGCAATCGATGTGAAGTAATCCAATTAAAAATAATTTCATATGATTATTGTTATTCTTAACATTAAGCAAAATGAGTTGTTTTTACTTGGGCTGAAGAGTCACCAAATTTATATGAATGCAATGTAACGCGCGGCAACTTAGTTGAAATGTATGAAATGGTAAAGGGGTATATTTTGTAGCTCGTTTCAAGAAAATGGGATTGAACGCGTCACAAAGTAAAACCCTTTAAGCCTATAATGTAAATGATCGTGTTCAGAATGAATTGTCGCTTAAGTGCAGCCAAATACAACATACGACTAACTTTTTTTACATCCGATACGAAGCAGGTTCATTGAGATATGAAGAATGCGAGGTAAATTGTTGAAGACGAGTATAAAATCGTTAAAGTAGGACTTTAAATCGACTTTTTATTTTTGTCTTTCTCGTGCATCACTTAACAATGGCGACAAATAGAAAACAGTGCAATTTTTGGAAACATCCCATAAAACTACTGTAACCAAATCTCAATGCGACACAGCAATAACTTTTAAATTTCATAAAAAGACATGCTCCATCGTTTCACGTTGTGACATTTTCAGAATGAATAAAATAAAAGACTGAGATTTTCGTTTTCATAATAAAACGTGTTCGGTGATACGAAACGAATGTGAAAATGAAGTCAATACTTTTCATGAGCGCAGTTGTTCTTGCAATAAAATATGTATAACAATGAATATGCGTATTTATCTATTCGATGCGGAATTGCGACATTTCATTCAACTCACTTTTTGAATTATAAAGCTTTCACCGTTTGTTGTTTCGTTTTGAATAAAGATGTAGTAAAGTTTCAAGTAATGAGTTGAAAGAAAGGGTTTGCATGCGATTAGAAAGTCTTTATTTTTATGGCTGTGATGAGAATTGTGGAAAAACATGATGTCAATAAGAAAAAGTGTTTGCCACTTTGTCATGGATTATTTAAACAAATCACAATTTTCTCTTCGCTCACATTGAAATCGGCAAAGCGTCTTTGAATTTATAATTGTAATTAAGAACATTGGTTTTTAGCCCAGCCGATTGAAGCGAATGAGATGAGCACTGAAAAATAGATTCGAAAAAGACATCATTTGCTCTTAAGCATTGTGTGAACGAACGGATGGCTTTAACCGAAGTTTGTTCATATTTTTTTTTTCCTTCAAAAAAGTTACTTGGTAGTTGCATAAGTAATTAGGTGAATTCAAATTGATACGATTGAAAGACAGTATAAGTTTATTCGTGTTATTTTAGATTGGATTAAATGTTGTTGGAACTTTAGTGACTGCTGAAGAAAACTGGAATTTCTTTTAGGACATATTTCTGGCTCCCTTGAATCTTTAAACACTATCAAGTTACTTGATATGGCAGTTTGCTCACACAATATATGGCAGTTTGTTATCAAAATTGAACGTTTAAAACTTTTATTCTTCTTTTGTTCACCTTTGCTCCACAGCATACTAAATGAACACCGGCTGTTGTCAAGCCTTGGCCTATGATTACTTGGGTCTTACATTTAATCTATTTCTAAATCCGTTCAAATGACTCAAAATTTGTCTTCATAATTCATGTCAGTGCAAATAATGAAGAAAAAAATGGCCGATAAAACAGCCAAATCTTATCGAAATCTCTTCAGCTTTAGCAAAAGAGAGAATAAAGCAAAAATTTTGCAAGGGTATTTTTCCGTTGAAATTGACATAGCAAATATGTGCATTGTTTCTATTGGCTGCTATCTGATTCTCATTTATTTATCACTTAATTCAACATGCCAACATTTTGTAGTCATATTGCAGCCATTCCATTGAGACGCCTAATTTATTCTAAACGTGTTTCAAGCCATTAGTAACTTGAATCTCGTCAATTTTTATAAAAAGGAGACGAAAAAAAAATTTGCAGTACAAGCGAAACTCCAAAGCAAATGAAACCGTAAAGAACGTGTCACGCGAAAAAAAAAAAATGGCAAAACAACAATGACTATGAAACCCCTGTAGTGATGTTGAAACTGTGTCTGAAGCACATCAGTCGACACAAATAGCTAAATGACTGATTTAAATGCCCTAAAAGAATTCCATTGATGAAGCGAGAGAAAAGGACAAAAAAAAAAACAAAATACACACTCTGCAAATCTTGATTAATTTTGAAACATCCTCACAGCAACGAATTAGATGCAGCATAAAAAACGACCAACTTCAAATTATATTAGACAATCGGGAATGGTAATGCGGAATAAGCGAGTGAAAGAAAGAAGAAAGCCGCAATTTTGTTGTATTATTATGAGATAACAACACAATGACTCTGTTAATGCTAGGCACTTCCCTGTGGCTGTATACATTTTAAAAGACTTTCTCGCATAAAAATGTCGTTTAAAACCGATTTAAATTGAACATGCTACACCTTGCAGTTTTTTGTTCCCATTTTCATTTGTACTTGCGCGCGCGATATTTTATCATATTATTTCTTCAAAAAAAAAAAAAAAAAAAAAAAAAATACGTAAACATTGTAATTTGAATGTTTTATTCCAGAACAAATGGTTCTTTTAATGTGAAAATCTATTTAGTATCTTCAATTCAATGTTGTAAACAATAGCAAAAAGAAAAAAAATTGTGTATGTAACGCAATGTAAATACGATAATGTTATTCCGCATTGCATTTTTCATGCGAGTGACTGTACGCGACTGGGATTTAATGACACAATTGGGGATTAACTATAATGATTATCGTTAAAAGTTTTGATTTTGTTTCGATGCGTTGCAATTGCCAAATGGAACAAATGAGTGAGAAAAGGGCAATACGATGTGCAATGAAAAAGTCGAGAAAAAATTTTTCCGACTACACAAAATCCCATTTTTATCCTTAGATTAGACTGATATTTTGAAAAAGTTAAATTGAGAAAATTACACAATTTGGCTTAATTGCTTGCAACGAAATTTTGATGACGACGAATCAAGAATAATAAATTCGATTGATTGCATTTGAAAAACTAGTTTTGAACATAGGTCGTCACCTAATGTTGTTGGGATCGTAACATTTGAAAGAATTTAAATGGAGAAAATCAAAAAAAAAAAAAAAAAAAAAAACAAATTAAATTGAAACGAGAAGAAAGGATTTGAAATAGATTTGGTGTCCCTGATTCAACATTGATGATTAATAAAATTAAATTCTCCACCCTAAATTAAAAAAGTTCACTTGAGATTCCAATTAAGTAATATTTAATAACAAAATATTTCAATAAAATAAATGAAATTCCATCAAAACCAATATGTCAACTGAAGCGAGCATAAATCCATTGTGTTTCACACAAGGTTTCTGAAAGTGGCATTATTAAATAATTAATTAAAAAATTCCATTTGATTAATCCGCAACGTTTGTGTAATCCATCAGTAAGTATACCGATAGGGTGATATTTTTGATGCATTGACACCGTCTAACCCTTACATTGTGTGATATTGCTCTTGTTTTCATTTTCTTTACCTATGCTACAGAGATTGCATTCATCACATCATCTCATTGATTGTCACCCCAATTACTTCTTTATTTCATGCTACAAGTTTTTCTCAAATTGAAACTTTCTCAGTTTACAAATATTATTATTGTTGCTGATTGCTATATTCATTCCAATAAGTAAAACTGCGTCTAATTGAATGCATTTTAATTTTTATTATTTGTGAGTTCTCGTTTTACATGTTTTTTTTTTTTTTTTGAATTCTCATTCATATTTATAAATTCGATGCACCACTCAACACATTCGCTTTAACAATACTCGATATAATGAGCTGTGTTTCATTTTTCATTCAATTTTTTGGTTCCATCTATTGTTAACAGTTTTCTTATTATACACATTAAATGTAACACATTCATGATTTATAATTAGGAATTTTTTTTTTTTCAGATGGTTTGTAATGCAAACATTTTCATGTAAATTTCTCTCATTTTTAGAGAATGCGCTAGAAAACTTGTTATTTCCATGGATTGTAATATATCATTTTTCAATAATACATTTTCATTACTGCTTTAACATTTCGCCAGCTAATAAATAATCACATTTTCCTGATTAAATTTTGAAAGACTTGTTTTTCGACGCTTGTTTTATTTGAAAGATTCAACAAAAGCAACTCTAAAAATTGGACTTCACAGTTGGTATATAAAGTGACCAACCAATCCATACGATTTTTTTTTATTTTCTTACTGTACCAAAGCAAGCCTTAAATCCAGGTGATTTATAAAAAGAAATGTATTTCTATGTCTATTTCAACGCATAAGATTTATCAAACAGCAGTTGGTCGCTTTGAATCAGTATTAGCAAATATAACACACACTATGTATCTTGATAGTTGTCTTTTTTTTTTTTAACTGATGACCACAATTTTTCCTTATTTGCTTCTAATACACTGGCAGAATAGAACCCTATTTATATTATCCGTCACATTTTTTTGCCTCAATGTTGGTTATTTGTGATTGAAAATAGAAATCAACAAACGCCATGAAACAAAAATATAAAAACCATTTATGGCAATAATATCATGTGGCGATTTCAATTGTTTTCTACAGCAAATGGAACCAATTACAATCGTTATAAGAAATGGCAACAAACAAACAAAAAAAAGAAACGAATTCAATAAAAAAGTGTGTTTTAATTAAATTTTTGCATTTCCATCAACACAAGCATTACGTCGGGTGTCGTGAATTAGAAGGGGGGAACCAAATAAAAAAAAAAAAAATCAGTTGGTCATTATTTTCACTGCGTGAGATTTCAATAGGCAACTTTTTATAGCAGTTTTATCATAAAGCACAAGCAATTCGAAACAATGAAAATGGGAGCATGATTCAAATGTGGATGTTTTTTTTTCAAATCGTTTGCAAATATTATGAGCTATTCGGTGGCATTTGAAAAAATTCAATTGCCCACTGCCCAAGTTCCAAACAGGAATTGTAGGATCTACATTGTAGAAAAATTGAATTTCATTTCGAATGTGTTTTACGAATTAGAACGAACCATTGTTGAAGAAATTCTCAGCTGAGATTATGGGATTTTCAAAGAAAAAAAAAAACGGAAAAATATCGAATATCATATCAGACTTCTTCAACCCGCTTCAACCAAAGTGAACCTGTTTATCGCATACACACCTCATTCACATGGCCAATTTGCAAAACTGACGACATCATTTATCTACGAACAAAGGGAGAAAAGAAAAAAAACCGATCCGTTCGCCTTTTTAACTTTTTGATTGTGTCTACAAAGAAAATTGTACTAAGAAAAATAGCAGCTAAACAACAATACAATCATCAGATGAATAAAACGACACCACAGAACGAAGGAGATGAAAGCCATTTATCATATTTATGTAATTTCCGGTTTGAATGCGAAAAATGTATTCAATAAAGTGTGCAAATGTTTGCGAATATGTGTATGTGTTTATGGTACGTAAGCACATACACATGCCAAATGCCCCCTTATCTTGATATGCAACCGTATGTATTCAATGATAATGTGAATGGTAATACGGTACGGACACAGCAAACGATGAAAAAAAGAAATATAACCAACATGTTTATATAGCTTGTAGCGGTGAGTTTAGAACTGAATAAATCGTTTAAGTATTCAATGGAATTTATTGAATTGTATCAGTAAGTCTGATCATAATAAATGTTCATCGTCTTTTGTATGCATTTTGGTTTTTGTGAGCCACAGAGAAAATAAATGGGATTACAAAAGAAAATTTACATTTTTATTTTATCGTTAAGAAACCTTGTTCACCAAGTAGATTATTTGCTATGAAGAATTATTTATTTTTCGTTTTTATGAATTCTTCAAGCGAAAATGATAAATTTGATAAGAAACTGAAATTTAATCGTCACACAAACAGTAGTATCTGGTTTGAAATGCTGTCATACATCACAGCAAATATTAATTGATTTATCACCGGAATTTGTATTGAAATGCCACAAATCCATTTCATTATTCAGTCACACATACGACCAATCTCTATTTACCGCTAGAGTAATGTAGCTAATTTTCCAACAATTCACAGCTAAAGCACTTGCATTCAGTTATTTCGAATATGTGAAGCTTAACATGAACATTGTTCAACTTAATTATCCATAATCCACGTAATAAATACGAATATGTATATATAATTTTCCGCATTTCGTTTCGATAACGAGACTTTAGCTTCTCTTGTATCAGAATGGACATGTAGTGTGGCATATTTGAGAGCAATGGTTGAATGCATCGACAAATGATTAAGCACAACAAATGATTCAATGAAAATTGTCATTTAATATAAATTGGGGATTTAGTTTAACCTTAACAACATTCATAAGCACAATCACCAATTGCATTTAGTTGAAAATGTAAAATCTTTGAGATGTATACATACTGAATCAGATTTAAATGATTCGATTCTATATTATGGTGCAGCGATTTGGAATGAACGCTTGAAATCGAATTTTATTTATCGAGCAATTGCACAAATTCAACTGTAAACTTTTTTTTATGTTTTTGGTTCTTGATACGATTTCATGCCTGTAGCACAGAAATGAAATATAACTATTTTCACACGCAACCACTCATTCAAAAATCAAGCAAACGTTCCAAAAACCACCTTTTGGTCATTACATTGTTTCGGTTTTGATATTGCACACTTTCGAATTTTGATCATTCAAAATCGCATAAAAACTCATTAAAATTGAATTGTAACATTCGTGTGTTTCGTATTGTATGATATCCTGTGCAGGGATAGGCTTGTCGAAACAAAAACGTCGTTTATCCATCGTTGAATTGTTTTTTTTTTTTTCTTTTTTGCTTTGAAGTGATTGTCCATTTTCGGTTTGCCGCATTTTGTTGGCTTGCCCGCAAACGGAATTACAAATAACGTAAATATTGAAATAAAAAATGCTTCACATATGGAGGATATGATATGAACCATTGAGGCTTTCGCTGTTTTAGCCGACAATAAAAAAAAAAAAAAAAAAAAAAACAATGTTAAAATTCACTCATTTTGAAAATGCCGAATCTGAATGAAATGGCAACGATAAGATACTTTTATCGCCCGAAATTGTAATGCTTCCAAACTATAATAACTTTATTTTCCATCCCTCGTGCAATGGAATGAGAGAAACAATGCGAACAATTCTTGTGATTTTTCTGTTGGGAAATTAAAAAAAAAAAAATAAACAACAAAAACAGTGTTTTGAAATCAGGCTTCGTATTCATAAAGCATTTTACATGCAACATTTAAATGTTTGGTCTTTGAAATGGGGCAATTTTTCCTAATCGAAATGTGAGTTTTGGGTATTCGTTGTTGAACGTAAAAAAAAAAAAAAACATCCAAATGTGAGAGTCATTTTTTGTTAACTCAAAAATTCCGGCAATGTGTCCGGTTTGTAAAAAATATTTCCCCATAGAAATGTAAACTGGCAATGGTAATTTTTTTTCTTTTCACTCTCATCTGCTGTTAGATGCTGAAATGGCAATTATTTGGTGGCATGCATAAAGCCTACATGTGAATATAACGTTGTGTGTATGCACAAACATTGCACAATGATAACAAACATTTGGTTGTTTTGTTACATATCATTGTCACTGAATGGTTGAATGGCTAGAAAATTGGGCTTTTCGTATTTTTCATGTTGAATACGCAAGAGCGCGAAGTAAAAGTGATAGAAAAAAAAGGGAAAACTACGCGAGAAACCTTTGTTTTCAACATACACGAGCCGACGAAATGGTTCGTTTGACATTTTTGCACAAACGAAACTTTTGTTCATTTTTTATTTATATATTTGATTTGAAGGCTTACCGTTTCCATTCAAACCAAAGATAAGACAAAAGTCATATTTCAATTAACGATTTTCTCCTACCTGCATCTGAATGTGCATGAAAATGATAGGAAAATTGTTCAGTAACGTTGACTGCTGTGCTACTGTTGTTATGACACATTCGATTTAATCTTCTTAGTCTCATTTCGGCAATATTTTGAATGAAACACATGTCAACTTGACTTCTTCCATTTAAAAATTTTATGTAAATTTGATGTGACAAGTCAATTTTTGTTTGCACATTTCAATCAATTTAAATATAAAGCATAATGAATATCGAGGTAAGTGTCTCATATCTTTTGGAAAATATGTGAAATCGAGCATTTTACATGTATGTCGTTTACATTGAATTAGATATTCAAGTGGTTTGATTGTTCGCGCTTCAAAACGAGTTACGCTTTAGAATTGATTTTATATAATTTATAGTGACAATTTTCGTTCAATTTTAATTATTCACATGAAATCGAACAAAATAATTTTGTAGTTGTGACAAGCATTTTCACAATATCTCACATTAGTCTATATATAAAATAGTTGATGAAAATACAAAATGTCATTTTCGTATGTTAAAATTTTCCATTTTCGAAATATTGAATTTTGGGTTTATTTTCATTTTTGAGAATATATTCTTAAAGAAACATCGTGATTTTGATGGAAAACACTTGATATCGAAAACGCACCCAATGTGATAAACCATTTAATTTATGCATGTCACAAAAAACTTTGCAGCACATTGTGTAAAATATATTTTAGAAGATATTGTGTATTGTCACTGTTTGTTACAATAGCTATTCAAGTACAAAATAGAATGGCTTAGGATGCATAATAATGAACAATATGTGTCATTGGAATATGTGTAGTTGAAATTTACTGAATTAACGTCTAACATTGCACATTCAGGTTGATGTGATACGTAAACATATATCAGAGTATTGGTTTGAGCGTCAAGTGACTTGAAAGCAGCTAGCGAATAAGAGACAAGATAGCATGTTAAATATATAAATGGAGACATTTTCATTTAGTTATTTTCTTCTGTTAAATATTCAACCAAGAGTTAAATATCGAAACGATAGCAATTTTATATGCTTAAGGCATTGAGGTGAAAGCAATGTGTTTGTGAAACGAAGATGTCATAATAGAATATAATTAATAATGAATGGCATACGTCTTAAATAGTTAATATTTTGAGTGTGTTCAGACACATTGCAAGTCGCAACCACACAACGAAACTTTTACCTTGCTCGTCAACAGGCCAACATGTCGAAATGCTACGACAGAACAGAATAAGAAAGAAAGAAAGAAAGAAAGAAAGAAAGAAAGAAAGAAAGAAAAACAAACGATCAGAAACCAATGCAACTGTTGACAAAAACTTTGCACAGAAAAGGTATTTTCATTTTATTTGTAAAAGTGATAAGATGACTCGATGGGCCATCTTACTTGAAACTTTTGTACAAATTCATGTCTTTTGGCCGTCTGTGTTAATTCGAATGACAGTAATTGATAGAGATCCAATGTACGATAGATAATGGCAAAAAGATCTAAACATATTTGGTAAGTGGTACTAATGTCATTAATTCGAATCATCAACTTCTGTTATAGAAGTTTTACATTTGAACACAACTGATATGAATAAATTCTATGGTATCTCAATTCCAATTCTGGACATCAATATATAATTGCCAACATTTTAGCTTCTACAGATAATTTTCCAAACTTCATACGGGCTCTTGTAAAGTAAATCTTTCTAATTTTGCACAATCTTTCGAACCATTTAAAATGGTGGATTTTCTTAAAACCAAAAACTTGTTTGGCAATGCCAAAAGGGAAAACCGACGCTTTAATGTGGGTCTAATTTATTAACTTTGACCGAACTCTTTGGCCATGTGTATGCACACATTTAAACATTATTTGCTCTTGTTATTGTCCGTTACCCAATCCCAATGATATGTTCCACTTTTGTATAATAAATCACATGAAATTATCTCGTACATGCTGGGCTTTATATATTTTATTAGCTAAATGCTTGCACTTTTGCACCATGAACAGCAGTTAAATAAGTAAATGGAAAACTTTGCAAAGACTTATGGTTCAAACATACAATTATTTACTATCAAATTTCATGGACGCATAAAAGAGGTAAATTTCGTTTTATTGATGGAAAATTCCTTGAACGTGTATATCAATGATTTACGTTCGATTTTTTTTTTTTTTCAACTACAACACAAAATACGCAACAAATTATAATTTCATTTCGACAACTACTAAACAAATCTGTAACTAATCGGCATGAAATTTCATTGCTATGGAAACAAATTTCATATTTCGCCCCTTTCACACAACGCACCAAATAAAATTGGATTTGAAATGAAATGTTTCACATTTGTATTGCATGCATGCATTCGACTAAACGAACAGTTAAATTTCAACTGATTATCAACAGTTAAAATATCGTTTTCAATCAAAATAATGGTCAAAATGAAAATGACCGTTCATTAATTCACTGCCATATGGCGTAACATGATTTATATGCTCATTTCAGATTCGATTGCAAGTTTTTCATTCTACAAAATGATTCAACTCTCACTATTTGGTCTCCTCACTCTTTGGTCTCTCGCTCTTTGGTCTCCTCACTCATGGTTCTCTCTATCACACTCTTTATATCGCGACTTAAACCATCATTTGTTTGTGCAGGCCGCTGGACATGATTTTACGCTAGTTTGCGTCACATTTGATGGGAAATACGTCATTTTGATTAAAATATCGCTTTAGGCTGATTAATTTGTTCGATTCTATGAATTCAAATCCCCGCACTTGTAATCAAACCATTTTTTTTTTCTTTCTGTACTGAATATTATCCCAAGCACAGACGAAATAATATTTAGAAAAAAAAAAGAAAGGAGCATTTTCATGAAAAATAAACAATTTTTTCTTTCGGATTTGGAGTTTCATTGAAAAAGAAATGATGCAAACAGCTTCAATTTTTTCTTTTTTCTTTAATTGCTAATTGGTTTTATTGTGAAGTCTCATTGTAAATATTCTTTTCCGGGGTAGAGGATATGCATGAATAAAAGAACAATGAAATGTAATTTAAAGGTCGAATTGTTTTGAATGCGACGAGAAATTCACAAAAAATGAATGAACAATGGCCAAATTTTTTTTTTTTTTAGAATTTCATTTTCACAATGAAATTTTATTGCTTCTCACCGACATTTCAAAAAGGCGAAAATTTAATTTAAAAAGATGTATTTTATTATCGGCCATGGCAACGTTTCAATCGTGTATAGTCAACATTATAATGCAAGGGTCTACTAGATAGGGAAATTTTCCGCCAATATAGCTAAAAAGTCAATGAAAATGCCACAACATTTATAAAAGTTACCATATTAATCGCTGTTAAATGGCTTTCTTATAGGTCAAATCAAAGCCAATTTTTCATGCAATAAAACTAAACCAAATTCATTTGGCAACCACAAAATATCGCATTTTCATATCCAACATATTCAAATCAAATCTGCATGGACGATGAAAAAACAATTGAAACGAGAAAAAAAAACAACAAAATTTAATCGGGAAATAAATTGGACTGAATTCCACTGGAATATTAAAGTATTTGGAGGCCAACAAATCCGATTAAATGTGAATATAAATCAGGGCCGTAGCCAGAAAATAAGTTCTGGGGGCGCTCAAGACGAATCGGGGGGCGCTCTTTCAAATATTCAATTCAAAATTTTTTTTGTTCCAAAAAATATAAAAATTATTTCCTTTATTAATATATAGTATGTAGTAATATATAATATGTAGTATGTTTCAAAAAAATTAATTATGGTTTTTTTAAAATAGTTGAATTCTTCTGTTTTTTTCGCCAAACTTTCTCATAATATCTTTAATTTGTATAAAATCCAATCTTTTTTTTTTTCAAAGGCTAGAAAAGATAAGTCACAAAGACGTTGATTTGACATTGACATACGACTCACTATATCGATTCTGGCTAATGCCGAAAACGCGCATTCGTTAACAGCTGAACTACTACCGAATGTTTCGCATATAAACGAAATGTATTTGGAAATGCATTTTTTACTGGGAATAAAATTTTTAAATTGCTGTTCTCTTTATTTTCTGGTTTAACCTTTTCATTTTTTAAACCAATTTTACTATAAATTATCGCTTCTATTTCAAATGAAATTAAGGAAAGGTTTTCATAAAAATAATGAAATTTTGCAGGCTCTATCTGCATTGAACGACGTTGATACAAAGCGTAATACTTTAGAGCCCCTTCAAAAAAATTGGTTTGACATTGCCAAACGACACTGAATTTGAAATAGCCATGAATTTTTTAAAAAATGAAAAGGTTAAACCAGAAAATAAAGAGAACAGCAATTTAAAAATTTTATTCCCAGTAAAAAATGCATTTCCAAATACATTTCGTTTATATGAAGCATGCGAAACATTCGGTAGTAGTTCAGCTGTTAACGAATGCGCGTTTTCGGCATTAGCCAGAATCGATATAGTGAGTCGTATGTCAATGTCAAATCAACGTCTTTGTGACTTATCTTTTCTAGCCTTTGAAAAAAAAAGATTGGATTTTATACAAATTAAAGATATTATGAGAAAGTTTGGCGAAAAAAACAGAAGAATTCAACTATTTTAAAAAAACCATAATTAATTTTTTTGAAACATACTACATATTATATATTACTACATACTATATATTAATAAAGGAAATAATTTTTATATTTTTTGGAACAAAAAAAATTTTGAATTGAATATTTGAAAGAGTGCCCCCCTATTCGTCTTGAGCGCCCCCAGAACTTATTTTCTGGCTACGGCC
>JAQOWM010000934.1:0-212631 GCA_029041755.1 Resseliella maxima
TGGTTAATTTTGGTTCTAAACAGACGCCAATGTGTTCAATTAATCGTAAAAACATTTTTAAATTTGATGGCAAATTACTTTCATCATTCGTATACATGCGAATATTATTTTTTAAATTTATAACAAACTGTAACCATGCTCGTAATGCTGTTAAATCATTTTTAGGATCATTTTTATGAATATTATCATAATATTTGTGCATTGGATGTACAAAAAATGTTACGCAACCAATAATTGAGGGGTTTGGAGCAAAAATGGCCTTTGAGAATTTTTCGTGCAAAAGTGTCCCCGACCTATTTGATATCAAATAGGTGAGCTAAATGATATCAAATAGGTAAGCTAAATGATACCAAATAGGTGAGCTATTTGGTGCCCAACATAAATTTAGCTGCCAAATACCTGAGCCGTTGGTCTGCACACAAAATTCGAAAAAAATAATTAAATTTTTTTTTCCATTTTTATGTTATTTTTTGTATGCCATTTCATAGATTTACATAAAAATGGAAAAAAAAAATTTAATTATTTTTTTCGAATTTTGTGTGCAGACCAACGGCTTTCCGAGAGTTTCATATACGTTTCCCATGTAGATATGATGAGATAGTCAAATGCATCAATTTTGATTATTGAATTTCAATAGAAGGTTGTATGAAAACAATGGACAGACATTGGATGTGTTTGATATTTGTATCACACGGACTCACGACAACACAATGCGCATCACAATAAATATGCGATTTGTGCCTCTGCGTTTGCAAATGAAAAGTCAGTTTCATTAAATCATTTGAAGCCGGTTGAGATTGTGTTGTCGTGAGTCCGTGTGATACAAAGTACAAACACATCCAATGGCTGCCCATTGTTTTCATACAACCTTCTATTGCGACTAATTGAAAATCGCTGAAAATCGAAAAAAAATCAAAATTTTTTTTTTTTCAATTCTGGTGTAGTATTTTACATGCCATTTCAGCTGGTATGTTCGATTTGATAAGATGCGCATTTTTTTTCATAGATTTACATAAAAATGGAAAAAAAAATTTAATTATTTTTTTCGAATTTTGTGTGCAGACCAACGGCTCAGGTATTTGGCAGCTAAATTTATGTTGGGCACCAAATAGCTCACCTATTTGGTATCATTTAGCTTACCTATTTGGTAGCATTTAGCTTACCTATTTGATTTCATTTAGCTTACCTATTTGATATCATTTAGCTCACCTATTTGGTAGCATTTAGCTTACCTATTTGATATCATTTAGCTCACCTATTTGGTATCATTTAGCTTACCTATTTGATATTCAAAAACAAAAATTGCAGCAAGAAAAACTATAGTGTATATTCGTATGATGAACTCAAATAGGTGAGCTAAATGATATCAAATAGGTAAGCTAAATGAAATCAAATAGGTAAGCTAAATGATATCAAATAGGTAAGCTAAATGCTACCAAATAGGTGAGCTAAATGATATCAAATAGGTGAGCTATTTGGTGCCCAACATAAATTTAGCTGCCAAATACCTGAGCCGTTGGTCTGCACACAAAATTCGAAAAAAATAATTAAATTTTTTTTTTCCATTTTTATGTAAATCTATGAAATGGCATACAAAAAATAACATAAAAATGGAAAAAAAAAAATTTAATTATTTTTTTCGAATTTTGTGTGCAGACCAACGGCTCAGGTATTTGGCAGCTAAATTTATGTTGGGCACCAAATAGCTCACCTATTTGGTATCATTTTAGCTTACCTATTTGATATCATTTAGCTCACCTATTTGATATCATTTAGCTCACCTATTTGATATCATTTAGCTCACCTATTTGATATCATTTAGCTTACCTATTTGATATCATTTAGCTCACCTATTTGATATCATTTAGCTCACCTATTTGATATCATTTAGCTTACCTATTTGATATCATTTAGCTTACCTATTTGATATCAAATAGGTCGGGGACACTTTTGCACGAAAAATTCTCAAAGGCCATTTTTGCTCCAAACCCCTCAATTGTAACATAAATCATTTTCATTCGTAAATCTTTTTCGGCTGATTCATTTAAATTGGCTTTATCACGTATGGCTATCTCAATATCATGCATCCAATTTAATGCAATTACACGAATTTGACGCAAAAGCTTTACAATTTTCAGTGCTAATGTTTTATCACGATTTATTTCATATGCACGAATTGCAATCAATGTAAATGTCAGCAATTTTAATGTATGCGTCCAGTTACTTTGTTGTTGATTGACCTTTTTTCTAAGTAATTCAATCATTGCTGAACAAAATATCGGATCATTGAAATCAATGTGAGATTCTCGAATTGAATTTCCATCATCACTTACACCACATTCCCATAACACTTGCATGATTAACAATAAAATGGACTCTTTTTCAAATGACAGCGCTTCGGTTTCAATCATTGCATACAATTTTCGTAGTTGTAAACGATGACCATCTGCACGCAATGAACCAAAATTTTTGTATTCAGACAGTGTGACATCTTGTCGGCATTCTGATTGAAGTGCCAACACTTTATTCTGTGTATGTTTCGTACTTTCAATAGTCCATTGTAGGCTACTGTATTCATCTTGAGCTCTAAATGTGCAGATTTTTTTGATCGAATCATCGGACAATTCATTTGTTAATTTGATTCCATTGGCATGATACACACAATTGAAATGATTTTCTACTATAACAAAATGGTCAAAATTGCTATCTACGTGGTAGGAGTCCAATTTACCCGATGTTGTACTACCGAGCACAACATATTGATCAATTTTATCTATATCATTATTTTTATATTTTGCCAACTCTGAGCGAGTTTTCCAATTGCCTTTGATTTTATTGCTCATTTTATTGATATTTCCACAACAATACATTATCATCTTATATAAGACGTCACGTAGATGAGCAATTTCACTTGGAATTTGAAGTTCAAAAACCACCGAAAATTGTTGATTGATTTCTTCAGGTAAAAGATGTTCATATTCTTCAATCTTCAGATTTTTCGCCATTTGATCGTAATTACATCGTTCACATGAATTGCTATGCACTCTATAACCCCGATAATTAGTATAATATTCATGTGATAAACGTTTCGCTTGAGTTTTATATTCTTCTACTTTTCCACGGCCTTTTTTCCATTCGATTTTCTTTTTAGCCACTTTCCGTTTGTCTTTTGCGCGTTTTTTGTGGCGCACAATTTTACATGAGTAAGATCTTAAGTCGAATTTCTTTCATATCTGCATTTTGTAGTGCATATCGCACTGAAAATGAACCATCGCTAACATAATTTTCATCAATCAAACTTGGAAATTGGGCCTCAGCGTTACGTTTACGAAAATATTTCTCAAGTTCATAAGCGATGCACATGTCTGTATACTGTGGTATTAAAAAATCATTTATTATATTTGGATTAATACCACTTTTATGTTGGGCAAGCAATGGATGTTCTCTTATAGCAAGTTGATCCATTACAGCGATTAATTTTAAACGAACCAATAACATTCGACTCAAAAACATTGGATCACCATTAAATTTATATTCAGCATAATTTGCATAAGCAAATGACCAAGTCCGGAGTTCATGGTCACTCCAACGATCATCATCCATTTGCATTTCATACAAAATCATTTGCTCGAATTCGGTCCAAAATATACTTTTGCCAATATCACTTTTTGATTCTTTAATGCTTTCAATGCTTGGAAACTCTTTTTGGAAAAATCGCTGGTAAGTGTTAGGCTTATAATTGGAATCATCATTATTTAATGTGCATTTCATGCGGTTGTTAATGTAATTTAGCAATTTTGACATTTTATGTTTAATATCCGTTTCAAAATTGATGTTGGTCAACGGTGACAAATGTACTCGGTTTTCATCCTGTTTTTGAAGCTTATCAATTTGATAGTCAATTTGTTTGCGAATTACTTGGATGGTTTGTTTGGATTGCTTGATGATTGCATGTAAGAAATCGATAATATTTTTGGGTATTGATATGTTCGATTCCATGTTCAATAACTTTTCAATGCGACGCGCCAATTTGGCAATCATTTGAGACAGTAAATCAATATTGAAATTCGTTGACTGCTGATATGGTTCACATATCTCATTCATAAATTTCAACATTACAATTTTGTATATAAATTTTCCATGTTCAGCACCCAATTGATGTGTTAAATTATGTTGAAGCATCACCTTAACGCTCACATAAAAACTGGATCGACGAAAGAAATTTATCTTGCTTTCGCCGAGAATTTCGTCACGGAATTTTTTTGTGATTGATGGATACTCATTAAAAGATACTGCTTTGCTGTTTTCATCGGCTAAAAGTGTCATCAGCCACTTTGATACACAATCACGAGTTTTCCATTCAATTGGTAATCCTTCATACAATATGCAAAGTTGATTTGTAAATTCTTGAGAACGTAACATTTTGGAAAATTTTATTTTAATCGCTTGCTCCGGATGATTAAACTGAAAGATTTTCAATTAAATTGGCTTGAAATGAATTAAACAAATAATAGAATGAATGTTAATTGAAATGAAAATTATTACCTCAATATTACTATCATGATTGTAAATTTCATCTGGATGCAAATTGCACGGAATTGTAGAAACGATGACATTTTGAATATTGTCAACATCTTCATTTTCTGGTACATGAATCATAATTGCAGTATGTTGTAAACGTATAAACATGCCAAAGGTATCACCAGGACGCAATTCATTTATTTCACGTGAAATATCCTCTTTCGTGCACATCGTTTGAACTCTATGCAAACGTTGAAAAAATTCCACAGTTTTTGCTGGTATGAATTGTCCTAAATTTTCTACATTTTTCACCATTCGCTCCATCATATCCATTTCGACATTGTACAAATGATCAGTTTTCACCTGTGGCAAAACACGTGGCAAAATGACATGATGCAATATCCAATCTTGGTTGTTTTCAATGCTTGATTTCATATTCACGTCTCCGTCCACGTCCACATCCATGTTTGATCAACCTAATGAATATAAAAATCGATGTATGAAGTAACTTTTCAAAAGAACAATTAAAATATATCTTGTGGTCCTTACTAGCTACTCTTCCCTAATTGTAATTTAATAGGCTATTGAAAAATTCCAATTCAGATTGATAAAGGGGTTAAGTTTGAAAACAATCCCGAATGCCGTATTCTTAACGAACATACTGCACATCATTTCAGGATTGATAAACAGAAAACGAATTGAAAGCAAACGCTTTCTTTAGCATACACTATGTATGATTCATACCGATTGAATATGCAATTTTCACAAACACTTATTCAATTCCTAACTCACTTATAAATACAAGAAACAAGCAAGTACATTCAACACAATGCAACAACATGCATCACATATAAGCCCATATTTCATTTGTTTAAAAATTCATTTTGCATCTCACTTTGTCGCAGTGTGAGACTCATAGTTATTGTAATCTAGAACCAGATTGGCTCCTAAAAATATTCCATATTCACTGCAAATATTCACTAAAAGAGCTACAAAGTAAGTGAGAGAGAAATGAGAACTTAAGCAAAAAAAAAAAAAAAGAACGATTTCAATAATATCAATCGAAAATAAGTAGAGCAAAAAAAGAAAAAGTCTATGCAATGGGAGTGATTGAATTGATAAAAAACAAACCAGAAAATCATAAAAAAAATATTCTTCTTCTTCGAATACACGCGGCAACATTTAACTGGAATATTTTGTATACTACTGTGGGCAAAACCTACCGGGAATTTGGTTATATTTCAAAAATTCTTTTTTTATTCTTCCAAATCAATTTCATCGCCTTCAAAGTAATCCCCTCCCGACGCAATGCACTTATGCCAACGTATTTTCCAATCTTCGATGCATGCCAAAAAGTCACTGGCAGGGATGGCCTTCAGAGCGCGCGCCGATTCACGTTGAATCTCTTCAATCGACTCAAAACGATGTCCCCGGAGCGGTCTTTTTAGCTTAGAGAACAGCCAGAAGTCACACGGAGCTAAATCAGGTGAATAAGGTGGTTGCGGAACGATATGAGTTGAATTTTTGGTGGAAAAATCTAAAAAAACCAATCAAAGAAATTTCATGGTTTTGGAACCAAACGTGAATTGGAACTTTTAACTTAAAAAAAAGCTTTTGAAACGGTGTTCATAGTTTATGTGGAGAACCAAGAGATCTAACCATCACTCTTAAAGTTCATCGACGATGTTTCACTGAAAATTTTCTCATTTTTTTGATGTTGATGGTCGTTCAAGCCGATTTTCAGAGGTTTAGGTGTTCTTCAACTTCTAGGAAAATTTTCTGTCGTTTGAAAAACCTGGATCTTATTACAGTTCGATAGAGGAAGGTTCAATATATGATCTCAAAAGATCTGTTTGTCGAAATTTGATATTGCAAACAAAATTTATTATAACTTCTTTTGAGAAAAAAATGGAAAAAATGTGCAAAATCGCCAAATGCACTTTTGGTTGCTCACAAATCACAAACCAAACTACTTGAAAAATAGAGATATTGTCATGAAATTTGACACAGATGTCAAAGACAGTACTGCCAACCTAAAAATAAAAACACTTGTCCCTATCGGAAGACCAATGAAGTTTAAATTTAAATTTCCCGGTAGGTTTTGCCCACAGTAGTACACTTGTATATTGTACAGTAAAAAACACTATTGCTATAGAATATTACACATCTATAAGTGCGACGGATATATTACAAGATTAACAAAAGGAATTATACATAAAGAATTCTTATATGTATTTGAAGTGAATAAACATTTGTCAGAAAATTGCATATTTTTGTTAAAACGAATGTGCTATAGCTGTTCCATAGAGAACAACAAAGTGAAATATAGAAACGAAAGAAGAATGGAAAAGAAAAAGAAACGAAAGAAACTCAAGATAAAATATGAAAATATAAAATCATCAGTTTATTTAGAATGTCAGTCACTCTTTTAGATGATTAACGGTTTTTCCGCCAAAACAATTTGTTATACGCAGCATTATTGTGTTTTATTGCGCAATACTAAACAATAGAATAAGAAACACAAAACTCAAGGATTAAGAAGTCTACTATGTGAGCGTAAATACTGTTATGTTTATAATATTT
Organism: Resseliella maxima; assembly: GCA_029041755.1. NCBI lineage: Eukaryota > Metazoa > Arthropoda > Insecta > Diptera > Cecidomyiidae > Resseliella > Resseliella maxima. The sequence goes on from JAQOWM010000934.1 coordinate 7,105, forward strand.
CAATGTTTATAAAATTGAATGTATCGGTTAGTATGCTTTGTTTTAACTTGTCGAGTCATATGATCAACATATATAAATTAAAATGAGACTTTGGTTCGATTACACATCGAAATCTTGTTGATTTATTTTTTTGCACTCGCTTGTGTTATCGTTATAATCGATTGTTTTAAGAACATGAAAAGAAATAAGCAATCTGGTCACTTTTACCGAGAACAGAAAAAGAGTCGTGATAAAGAAGTTGAATTAATGCGAAATATGCGGTAATTCTGTATTTTGTTTTTGTTGTGTTTTGTTTTGTTTGATCAAAATTGAAACCTTTTGTCAACTCCTGGTATTGGTTATGCTGATTGGAAGCATATTTATGAAATATTGCGTTCTCACGAGAAAAGTCATAATCACGCATTTGCATTCAGTTCTTGGAAAAATTTGCGAAACAGAAACACAAGTGCAACAACAATCAATTCGTACCAATCAAAAATGATACAAAATGAAATGGAGCTTTGGAAACCAGACCAGTTCATGTACTGAATAATTATTTGCTAATGAATTTAGTTGCTAAATTTATCTGCTAAATCGTTGCGTGACCAACAACATTCGTCCAAGAGAATTGCACACAAAAAAGGCTGTACCGCGAGCGCAAAACAATACGCAAACGTCACACAACGATTTAGCAGATAAATTTAGCAACTAAATTCATCATCAAATAATTATTCAGTACATGAACTGGTCTGTTGGAAACAAGTTTTTTTGCGTATAACTGTTTTCATAAAATTTCTTGCTGGACAAACACTTGCTTTTCGTGGTGGTTCACAAGAATTATACGCACCAAACAATGGAAATTTTTTAAAGCTCATTGAATCATTTGTCGAATTTGACACAACAATGCACGCACATATTCAAAGATTTGTTAGTGGCAATAGTCAAACACATTATTTGTCAAACTTAATTCAAAATGAAATTATAGGCTTGTTTGCATCATCAATTACTGATCGTATAATACAAATGGTGACGAAAAGTGTTTATTTCTCTATAATTTGTAATACAACATCGGATTTATCTCACAAAGAACAAATGTCAATTGTAATGAAATTTGTGCATTTTTGCGAAGAAAATTTCTAAATTCACGATTGTTGAACATTTTTTATAGTTTACTGAAGTTATGAGCACAACTGGATATGCGTTAAAAGAGTATATTCTCGATGATCTGCATAATCACAAACTGAATACGGATTTTTTACGTGGTCAAGGTTATGATAATGGCCCAAATATGGCTGGAAAATATAAAGGTGGACAAAAATTTATCAAAAATCAACATCCCCGTGCAGTTTTTGTTCCATGTTCTGCTCACTCACTAAATTTGGTTGTGAAAGATGCAGCTCATTGTTCTCATGAAGTTGATAAATTTTTTTCCACTATTCAAGACCTGTTCAATTTTTTCTCTGAATCACCGAAACGTTGGGCACTTCTTCAAGATCATGCAAGTGGTTCAAAAGGAATTATTTTGAAAAATTTATCAGATACACGATGGTGTAGTCGAGCAATAGCAATAAAATGCCTCAATGAACATTTACCACAAATTTATGATGCTTTAATTCAAATATCAGAAAGTTCAGATTACGACTCAAAATCAAAGAATGGAGCTATTCAGCTCGGCAAACGATTGTTCAAATTCAAGTTCGTTTTATCGACAGTCATTTGGAATGAATTTTTATCCAGAATCAATGTAATTTCAAAGTTACTTCAATCAAAATCAATGCAGTTTCGTTCGTGTTCGTGTGCATTTAAATAAACTGCGACAATATTTTCAAGAAAAACTTACAAATGAATTTTATGATCATTTATACATGAGAATATCGCTGAGTCTGAGTCAATGAATATTCCAGTTGAGTTTACCGTTTTTGATTCAATGAGTTTACGAAGCTTACGACACGCAAATGATGTAAACAATACAGAAAAAATCGATCCAAAATAAAAATTCAAAGCTGATTTTTTTTTTTTCTTTATCGTTGAAGTCACTGAATTTAATCACTTGATGATCGTTTTGAACAATATGATCTTTTGGAAGAAAATTTCGGATTTTTATGCAATATTTCTGAAACACCGTCATTAGATGTTTATGAAAAACTGGAGAAAGTATTGTCAACAATTACGAATGAAACGTTCAAAAAGATATTATAGCCACAGAAAAATGAAACCAAAATCTTTAACGAAATTTCTCCGAGTTTTTGATTTCAAGCCGTTATCAATATTAAATTATTTGGCATCGAATGATACAGTTGAACTGTATCTCAATTTGGTAACTGCATTGAAAATTCTTTTGACTGTACCAATGAACGTGGCTTCTGGCGAAGGAAGTTTTTCAAAACTCAAATTAATAAAAACATATTTACGCTCAACTATGTCACAAGAACGATTGAATGGTTTTGCGGTTTCAAATATTGATTTGTAATTTTAATAAAACGGAGCATTAATCAAATAAATATATGATTAAAAGTAAAATTCATAGTAATTTTTATTTGAAAGAACAACAATTTTTTTATATTTCGAAAACATAGGACGGCAAAATCAAATTTTTCCCAGGGCGGCACAATGACCAGATTCGGCACCGTCTATTTCTAATATTTTTTCTTAATATTGTAATTAACCGCAATTTAGTTACCTTAGAATGAGCAAAAAATTAAAATTAGTTTGTAAAAACTCTATAAGTATAACTTTTTCCCCAAACTTGTCACTTAATTTCTGATGAAATATCACCAAGAATGAAGAAATATGTGAAAGTAAAATAAACTAAACTTTTGGTTTAAACTTCAATGTCTATTGAACAAATTGTTTGTATTTTATTATTCAAAAACGATATTCATAATCACCGAAGAAAAAAAAATGATATCAATAGATGTAAAATGAAAAAGAAAATAATGTGAATATTTATTAATATTTTCCAATTATAACTTTGATTTAATTCGCTGGTAAAATGAACTACTTCTAATTACATTGACGAACAGACTCGTTGTAGTTCAATACGTCTTTGTGTTCATATCAAAAAATGAAATAAAAAAAAAATGTATTCGCATCGCATCGACGCATTCGCATGTTCGCGCAAATGGGTGTTGCATTGCTATATGTTTGGAATAGCGTCTCTTGTCGCCGGTATATATGCATATAATGCCGGTAATATGACATATATAGTATATTCGAAGAATTTAGTATCGAAATTTAGCGGATAACCGCATCGGAGTATTGCGAATAGTGATACGAACATTTGTTGTTTAGACTTTGTTTGCATAAAAATCTCATTTTTCAAAAAAAAAAAAAAAAAATAATTGTTTTTTCATTATATCTTTATTTAAATTAGTTTTGGGTAAGAAATGAAAAGCTAGACAATTTTTTCTCTTTTCTTTTCATTCACTTATTTATATGTATCTGCCAAACTAAAATGATTTCATTAAAATCTACACACTTTAGTAATAATTCGTCTAATATTTGTTGATTTTTCATTTCAACATTATTCAAAGTGAAATTAGTAGAGTTTCAATCTTTTTTGTTTTCTTTCGTTAAAAATGCAAATAGCAATTTTAACTATGGAATAAATAAGTGCTACAATCAGAAAAGCACCTAAAATCATAACTAGAACAACATCAATTAAAAAATATGAGAACCAAGTCATGTTCACAGCATTTGATTTAAGATATTTGGCACCTCGTGATTTAGCAACATGTTCAATCCACCAAATAGTCTCATTCATAGGATGAACAGCATGATCGGTGAGATATGATGAAATATGTTGGGCTTCATTAAAGTATGATTTATTTGTAATCATCTCTTCAATTGTATTCGATAATGTTCCAACGGTGATTTCATTAAATTCTAACAATTTGCCATATCCAGATTTTTCAGCTCGTTTTGCATTTCGAAATTGTTCAGCAAAAAATGGTATCAATAATAAGGGTACACCACGATACAATGATTCAAAAATATTGAACATGCAACCTATTTTTTTTAAAAAAAAAAAAAAGAAAATGTGTAAATATTTATTATCATATAAATATTTCGATTGCAATAAAAAAATCCTTACAAATTTGTTTACATACCATGACTAATAAATAACTTAACATTTGGATGTGCCAAAATGTCACCTTGTGGTAAAAATTCACGAACAATAACATTTGTTGGTGCATTTACAATAGATTGTTCATTAAATTTCCAAATAACACGTTGCTTAATTTGACTCATTGCATGCAAAAATACATGTAATCGTTCTTGTGGCATATCAATAAATGATCCAAAACTAAAATAAATTGCACCATCGATAGCCTCATCCAAAAATGTTTTCAAATCATCTGGCAATGGTTTTGGTTCTTCAATATGAGAACCACCAATAAGTTGAATTCCTGGCATTGTTGGTCTTGGTGTTAGAAATAATTGATGTGAATTTATTAAAATTAACGAAACATTTTTTAATAAATCATCTATTGTTGGTAATTTTCCTAAATGACCAAAATACATTTCAGCAATTTTCTGTTGTTTGGGCAAATGAATCCAACGACGAATTATCCAGTCAGAAAATGATACCAATGTATTTTGAAATCGTTGTGAAAATGACATATGTTCGGAATAATCTGCCAACTGTAAACGACACGTATGAATTCATTTTCAATAAGTGAATGAAAAATATTGATGATAAAATGTAATGAATAAGAATCTTTTTTTGTTTTGTTTTTACCGCATGAGGTACGTGGCTCCACGTTGGTGCCAATAAACCGAATTGACGATCGAAGAAATCAAAATATCCATGCGTACCTAGACGAATTAAGGTTATTTTTTTTTTTAAATTTCAACTTTTTTTTTTTTTTGTTTTTTTTTTTCGTCAATATCTACTTACTGATTGTAATTAATGGTGCATTAAATTTAAAGGCAAACATTGATAGACTTTCCATGTAGAATTCTTCATTGATTACTAAATCAAATGATAGATCAGTACGTTTCAGAAATTCTTGAACATTTTCATTGACCAAACAATATTCAGCCATAACTTCGCCAAATTTTGAATTTAATAACAAATTTGATAAAATCGATTGAGTCTTTGCTTGAAACACATTTTTTTGTGAAATAATGCTTTCCAAATCCAATTGAGGATAAATTAAAATTTCCGTATAATTAGCTGGAGCAGATGTTGGCCACGTTAACGGTGTTATACAGGTCACCTCATGATGACGATTCAAAAGAGCTTTTATCACATTCTGTGCAAATAGCCAATGATTTCGTCCATTTGATGGTGATATAAATAAAATTTTATATCCACTTATTGCAGTCGCAAATAAGAATAGAGAAATTAAAACAAACCAATTCTGGACGAAAAAACATTTTTAGAAAATTTGAGTTTTTAAAAAAAGAAAAAATTAAAAATTCAAAGTAAATCACTTCGCACGTACCATCCTTACTAGTAGCCAAAGTCACGAACAAATGATGAGAAATCTCAACATTCATGTCTAACTGAGACTCATTTAAGTCATTATGCAAATATACACAACTGAATTTCTTAATTCATCATTTCTTAATAAAATCTGTTTTAATCTCAACACATTGGCTTGTCACTGTCACCGTCACCGTCACCGTCATCGTCTATATATTTAAATTTTTGCACAAATCCTACAAAATATTCTGACAATAAAATATGTTTCGAAATTTACCAATTGCATTTACAATGTATTAGGTTGAAGTGTGTATTTAACAAATATTGTGAAAACAGAAAAAGAAGACAGACTTGAATATGTTGTTGAACTTTATTATTACCAATAGCAAATAGCACTGAATATGAATTTATTATCATCATTTTTGTTACTAACAAAGTATGGGTTTCTTAATAAAAGTGAATGCTGGAAATATCATGAAAAACCATATTTGTTATATATTTGTAATCTCGAAAATTAGTTTTGTTTTTGCTTCGTCAGGTTTCAAAGATTTCTTGTTGATTTTTCCGACAATTGTATTGATAACAAAATAAATGACGAATATGAGTGAAATAAAACTTAATAAAATTACAACAAACACGTCAAGTAATAAATATGAGAACCAAGACATGTTCACAGCATGGGATTTCAGGTATTTTGCTCCTCGAAATTTGGCTACATGTTCTATCCACCAAACGGATTTATTCAATGGCGAAACTTGATCATCTTTCATAATTGCTGATATTTCTTTTGCTTTATTCAAATATGTTCCATTTGAAGTCATTTCATTGATCGTTTCAACTAACAGCTCAGTTGTGAGTTTATTGTAACTTAAATGTTTTCCATATCCAATTTGTTGAGCTCGTTCAGCATTCACAAATTGATCAGCAAAGAATGGAATTATTAATAATGGTACACCTTGATACAGAGATTCATATTTTCCAAATAAACCACCTAATTTAAAGAGAAATAAAATAAAAATAATACTTAAATTAAGTTATTTTAAGTGATGTATACCATGGCTGATAAACAAAATTTTTATGTGCCAAAATATCATTTTGTGGCATCCATTTTCCAATCATTACATTGGATGGAAGATCCCGAAACGATTCATCATCAAATTTCCAAATGACACGTTGCTTCAGTTGTTTCAGTGTTTTCAAAATAATTTTAAGTTGTTTTGTTGGTATATCGTTGCTTTTAACAAGAGTTCCAAAACTGAAATAGATCGCACCGTCTGGAGCATCATCTAAAAATGTTTGAATATTTTTTGGTAATGGTTTGGGTTCTTGGATGTGCGCACCTATTTAGTGGAAGGAAATAATCATCAGAAATTGAGCCGGAAGATGAATAAATCGTCGAATAGCCCAATCAGATATAGAAATGACGGTGTTCTGAAGTCGTTCAACAAATGACATTTTTTCTGATAATGTAATACGCTACAAAATAAAAATAAAATTTATAATAATCTTCAATGTAAGTAGCTCATAACAAGTTAACATAATTTTGAATTTTATTTTCACAAAAAATCAACAAAAATTCAAAATGAATCATTTTGAAAAGTATAAAAATAAAATCATTTTCAACTTCAAAATAAATGTGGTTTATGAAGTTTTTCACTTACCATATGAGGAATATGTGACCAAGGAGTGAGTAGCCCGAATTGTCTGTCAAAGAAATCTGAATATTCGTAAGTACCTACATTTTAATAAACATAAGAATATACATTTGCAATTTTTTTTTATGAGAATTATCTTCAAAATCGTAATTACATTACTTACAAATGGTCATTATTGGTGCATTGAATTTAAAGCCAAACATGAGAAAACTTTCCATAAAAAATTCCTCATTTATTATTAAATCAAAACTCAATGTATTATCATGTAAAAATTTCTGCACATTTGAACTGTTCAGTGCATGATCTGCCGTTTTTTTTTACATTTCATTGGCAACACAAGCAATTTAGATAAATGAAATTCTTTTTTTTTGAATTATAAATGGTTCAACATTATCAATTGCAGTATAATTGTCCGGTTTTACATTACCCCATGTTATTGCTGTAATGACTGTTACTTCATGATGACGATCCAACAATGCATTGATAATATTTTTCATGAACATCCAATGACTTTTACAATTAAATGGTGTCATCAGTAATATTTTGTAGCTACTTGTCGCACATACAAACAAAAGCAACACACACGAAATTATCCACAATTTCCGAAAAATTCACCACAATAATTACAATGAATTCAACCAAATGGAATAATATTTCTTTATATACAAAAATGCAATAATATCAAAACAATCAAGAACAAGAAGAAATTTATGATTAAAGTCAAAAAAAAAAAAAATTAACAAAAGTCAAATCGTACCATTTTCATACTAACTAGCTATCAATTGACAATGAAATTGAAGTTATATTGCAACTTCGTCGAAATTGCGTGACATTTAACTGACATTATCATTTTTCTGATAATTAAACACTATTATATATAAATACAACAGCTTGTCGTCGACAAATTGTATACCTCTCTGGATAGGATTCAAACAGAAGCAGCGAATGTGAACGAAATGTATTGGTAATATCTTTTAATTATTAATTTGTCGCTAAAAAGATAAGAAATTTCTATTCTTCTGTTTCGTTTTATTTCATTTTATTTTGTTTTAATATGCTTTCTTTACTTAAAATTTCTTTCGAATTGCACACTTAATTGTCAAGTACAAAATAAAGATAATTGCAAATGGTGCTAGAATAATATCAAGCATCAAATAAGAAAATAATGACATATTAACAGCATTTGATTTCAAATGTTTAGCACCATTGTTCCGAGCCACATATTCAATCCAATAAATGGCTTCATCCATCGGATGAACTAAATTATCATTGAACAAATTTGATAGTTGTTTTGCTCGATTTGAATATGATTTATTTGTAAGTAATTCATCGAGGCATGCACTTAGAGTTTCAGCTGTAATTTCAGTAAATGGTATCTGAAGGGCATTTCCTTCTGCGACTGATTTCAATGAATTTCTCATTTGATCACCAAAAAATGGAATGAATAACATTGGCACACCACGTGCAATGCCTGAAATTATAATGTATCATTTAAATTTCATATCATTATAAACAACATAAATGATATGCGAATTTGTGTAAAATCACCTTCAAATGTTCCGGACATGCCTACAATATAGGAAAAAAAAAAGAAATTATATGTTTGTATTAAATTTCATTGTAATTTTTGCACAATATCTAAATTGAAATCATAAAAGCATTACCTCCATGTGATATGAAAAGAACAACATTTGGATGTGCCAAAATATCACTTTGTGGCAGCCATTTGGCTATTTTAACATTTGATGGGATATTTGGCAGTGATTCATCTTCAAATTTCCAAATAATATTTTGTTTAAGTTTTCTAAATACATTGAAAAAAATGGCTACCGTTTCGGGCGGCATATCAGTAGATTGAACAAATGATCCCAATGAGAAGAAAATTACACCATTCTTTGAATTATCAAGAAAATCCTTTAGGTCTGATGGAAGTGGTTTTGGGGGTTTTATGTGAGCACCTCCTACATTTATTATTCCAGGCATCTGTGGTCTTGGTTTTGATGTACTTCGATGCGTATTTGTAAGAATTAAAGAAATATTCCGATACAATTCTTGCACCGAAGGTAATGGATTTCCATTTCCTTTAAAGAGAAGAATCTAGTGTTTTTTTTTATTCAAATATATTTGACTATAGTCGACTTCTTCTTGTTTAAGTTTTCTATGAATTTTTCTAAAAAAAAAAAAAAAAAAACATTTTTCACTCACTTGCCAAATGACCGAAATATCGTTGCGCAACTGCATTTTCTCTTGGCAAAACAACCCAATCACGAAGTGCCCAATCATACAATGACAACAAAAGATTGTGAACTCTTTGTGAATATGTCATATCATCGCCATACGGTAGAATCATGTGTGCAATGTGTGAATATGGTGTTAACATGCCCATGGCACGATCGAAAAAATCGGAATATCCATAAGTGCCTGAGGTTAAACAGGATAATTTTTTTTTTTGTTTTCAAAAAGAAAGGTGAAAATAATTATTTTTGTTTTCAAAAAGAAAGGAAAAAAAGAAACTCAACTCACAAATAGTTATAACTGGTGCATTGAATTTATAACCGAACATGAGCCAACTTTCGTGGAAAAAATCCTCATTTATTACCAAATCAAAATGTAAATTATTACTGTGAATAACTCGCTGTACATTTGGATGATTTAATCCATAATCACTTGTTGGTCTCGTGACTTGTTCATATAAATGTAGTGTATCATAATCAGTTTTATTGTGTTTAATGAAGAGTTCATCTTTTGAAACTTAAATGAAAAGAAAAAAAAAAAAATTTTCGTATTCACCATTTTAAATTATTCTCGTTAGTATTAAGGAATTGTTTTCCTTTTTACTTACAAACAGTGGATAAATCACATGGTGGATCGATAAGAATTTCTTTATAATTTGGTGAATTAAAATTGCTAATTTTTTTATTCACAATTGCCGTCACTTCATGGCCACGATTTACTAATTCCTTTACGAATGTTTGCAATAACAACCAATGACTTGGACCAGGAAATGGCACCATAAATAATATTTTGTATCCATTTGAAATGGCAATCAATGATAAAATCACAATCAAATGAAATTTCTGAAAGTGTTAAAAAAAATGATTTAAAACAGTCGCAAAGAAGAAAAAAATGAAAAAAAGTTTCAAATTTTCTTCATGTTAGATATAAAATTCTTTTTATATTCAATTGAAAAAATTGGTCACTTTTAGAAAAAATCAAATTGTGTCTAACCATTTTCATGATTCCGGAACAACTGTTAAAAAAAAAAAAAAAAAAAATGCATTGTTTTCAGTTGACAATGATGATTGTGTTTGTTTAGTGATATTAATAGATGACTAGGTAATAACAATTCAAATCATGTTTTTATCATAGATAATTTCAAATATCAAAAAAGTGATAGTCGAGTAAAAGTGCTGAAGTCATGCTTGGTTATTATGGAGTTATTAATGACCGTGTCATGTGCATAGCAATACAGTCATTTATGGAGATATTTTTTTACAATTTATATAGATTGTTGCAAATTAAGTTGTTTGTATTGTTTATATATAAATCCGTATGTGGAAATGACAATCATTTTTTCATAATTTTTTATTATTTAATTATGTTTATCACACTCTAGATATGTCATTATTAATTCTTTTTTTTCCATTCATTTAATGTATGTGTTATCATTTCTGATTATTTCAAATGAATTTTCTTAAGAAAAAAAAAAAAATTTGAAATTCATTTCAATTCATCGATAAGATTTTATTTAAATATAAAAACAAAACATTTTAGTTTTAATAATAATTTTCATAATATTGAATGACGCGCGTTCTGAAGAAAATAAAATGGAGACGGTTGTAATAAATCATTTGAAAAGTGTTATAAAGTGAACCATATAAATGCGGCAAATGCTGTCAACTGAATGACATCTATAAAAATTACCGGCAATAGATGTATACGATATAATATGGTATTATGACTAATGCCAAGTATGTATAAGCCATCTATCGGTGATTCCGTTAACTAAATCACAGCACACATAGCAATTAATGTAAATCAGACGCCATTGAAACATATTTTCTTATTGATCGTACAGAACGGAGCAACAAAAAAAAAATCGCTCGCGACGAACTCTATTATTTGTTTTCATTTTATTTTTTGGGAAAAAAAAAACAATTTCAAATATTTAATATTCGAATGTAAAAAGAAAATGTGTGTAACAAATTTAAATAAATTAAAAAGTGAAACAAGGAGAATACATTTTTAAATAACGTATTGTATGAACAAAGTGAAAGAAAGACAAGAACCAATTGATGTTTGTTTGTTTGTCGCTACATTTGATTTGAGAGTTGTGGAACGCCAGCCATTGAGAAAAAAAGAAGAAGAGCATACAAAAGCACACACAATCGAATAACAAAAAAAAAACCCCACTAAAGAGAATATTTTTGTTTGCCCACGAAAAAGTGAAATTTCATTCTTTTTTTGGCATTGAATTAAATAGTGAGTTTGATTTATTTTCATGTTTTCATTGTATTTTTTTTTTTTTTTTTCAACCAAGTTTTAATACATTGAGTATGGCGTGAAATTGTAATTCAAGAAGAAATTGCTAGAGTCTCAATCATCGATGTATGTGCATCGATGCACATTTTATTTTTTTTATTTTTTTTTTTTTTTTGTTATTTCTTTCTCTACACCACATTCGTCTGCCAATTTCAACGAGCCACTTTTCTAAATCTATTTCTGTGTTGTAAAATCCGTTTCTTTTTTCATTATTTTATAATACAAACGCATCCATTATTCGTATGTCACTAATATCAAATAATAGTGGCACGCTTATTACTCACAACAAATGCAGTAATGTTTATATTGTTTTTTTCTTTATCTTTTTTTTCTTCAATGATTTGATTTTGAATTTCTGAGACTAGAAATTTTTACAAAACGCATATTGTTTGTGTTGATGAAAAGAGACGCTCATTTTTCTTGAGATACAGAGAAAAAAATACGATTCAAATTGAATGGAATGTATTTGGCGCGATACTATGTGACATGTCATTAAGTGATAATAAAAATTTCACAATATCTTTGAATTTCGTGTTTCAGAAAATGTGTTTTTTTCAAAATCGATAGAAATTCCATGAGTTTTTAAGCGAAATTTTTTTTTTTTTCATAGAAACGTCAGCATTACGTGAAAAAAGGGGGACAAGATGACGGACATCGTGTATCCGCAAGGCTGTAAGCCACTCAGAGAAGACTTGGGTCCAGATGAACTAATTCGACGATTAAAAGTGCGTATAAATTTCGAATAAAATGTTAACATTTTGAACATTTTCTATTTATTAATGCATAACCAATGATTTGAATACAAATAATTGAATTTCAAATTTCCAATGAATTTTGATATAAAATCACTGGACTATTCCGAAATCATGAACATTTGAAATTCACATGAAATTCAATCAGCATGGAAATTGCAATCATTTATTTAAATTTTGTGCAAAAAAAAAATAATTTTTCTTTTTTTTTGTTCTTCTTTTGTTTCTTTTGTCATTGGACAAAATTTAGAATTTGGCGCACACATTACAAACAATGAGTCAAGATGAAAACAAATATCAAGCATATATACCGTTAGCATTGCATTTAGTTGACGATTTCTTTTTAACACATTCATCACGTGATGTTCAATTATTGGTTGCATGTTGTATTGCCGATGTTTTACGTGTATATGCACCCGAAGCACCATACAAAGAAACTGATCAAATTAAATTGATTTTCATGTTTCTTATTCGTCAATTGGAAGGATTAAAAGATCCAAAAGATCCAGCATTTAAACGATATTTCTATCTTTTGGAGAATTTGGCTTATGTTAAATCATTTAATATGTGCTTTGAACTTGAAGAATCTCAAAGCATATTCTGCAGCCTATTCAGCCTTTTCTTTAGAATTGTTAAGTAAGTTTACACAAATCAAATCACTTTTTCTGGCAATTATTTCAATGTTTTTCGTTTTTTTCTTCTTTTTTTTTTTTTTTTTGTTCAGTGATGAGCACAGCGGTAAAGTGAAATCGTTTATGTTGGATGTTTTATGCCCGTTAATTACTGAGTCCGATAATGTTTCATTAGAATTACTTGATATCATCCTAATTAACATAGTCGAACCACAAAAGTCATCTAAAAAAAATGCGTATCAATTAGCAAAAGAACTGATTATCAAAACAAACGAGACTATGGAACATTATATTCAACAGGTAAATAACCATTATCAACCATTAATATAAATGAAAACAAATGTTTAACCTCAATTTATACAATTTTACAGTTTTTTAATGAATCTTTGGTTCTGGATAAAGTCAATAAGACCTATCAGATTTCATCGAGAATTTACGATTTAATTTATGAATTAAATGTTATTTGTCCAAGCATTTTGTTACAAGTTTTACCACAACTTGAATGCAAATTGAAAGCTGGTTCCGAATCTGAACGTTTAAGTAAGTAAAGAATTATTGATGACATTTTTGAAGAGTGATTACTGATTAGTGCTATTTTGTTTTTTGATGTTTTGATATTTTTCATCTTTTTTACTTTTCCACATTTTCACCTTTTTTATCATTCTCTCTCCTTCCCATAATTTCTTCTCGAACCACCAAACTAAATTACAAAAACATTAATTACTTTTTTAATTTTCAATAAAACCCACAGAGGCCGTTGCATTATTGGCGCGCATGTTTTCGGAAAAAAATTCAACACTTGCAAAACAATACAGCGTATTATGGCGTCAATTTATTCAGCGTTTTTGTGACATTGCCGTACCAATTCGTGTAAAATGTGTTCAAAGTAGCATGCATTTTTTGTTAAATCATGCAGAACTCCGTGATGAAATAATTGAAGCATTAAAATTTCGACAGCATGATGGTGATGAAACGGTTCGTTATGAAGTTGTAATGGCTATTGTTGAAACGGCAAAACGTGATTTTCGTATTGTATCTGAATCAGAGGATTTATTGGAATTTGTAAAAGAACGTACATTGGACAAAAAGTTTAAAATTCGCAAAGAAGCGATGAGCGGACTGGCTTTAATTTATAAAAAATATTTGAGTGACGTTGATGTGCCGGAAGCCACAAAAAAAGCTGTCAATTGGATTAAAGACAAAATTTTACATGGATATTATATGACTGGGCTTGAAGATCGTTTATTGGTTGAACGATTGTTAATTACATGTTTGGTACCATATCAATTGGGCGCCGAAGATCGTATGAAAAAATTGTATCAATTGCTTGGAACAATTGATGATAATGCAATTAAAGCATTTATTGAATTGCAAAAGAATCAATTGAAAGTACGTAAAAGTGTATCGGATTGGGTGAAATTGCATCGTGCCAAGGAATTGACGCCAAAAATTCAAAAAGAAATGAATATAATGTGTCAATCAATATCGAAGTGAGTATGAACAGATTGATATCGAATGAACATTCAAATTCCCATTTTCAACAATTTTAATTTTTTTTTTGTTTTCTTCTTTATTTCAACAGACAATTACCTGATCCAGTCAAAGCGCAAGAATTTTTACAAAAATTCAGTGCAAATCTACGCAAAGATCTTGTTTTATTGCGCGATATGGAGACAATATTAAGAGGTGATGTATCATGCAAAGAATGTGCAGATACAATGGCATCGGTGCTAAAGAAATTGGGTCAACCAATTATGACAAATTTGTATTACAATACAGTGAAAATGCTATTGGAACGAATTGCATCAGTGATGGTTGACAAAGAATCAATTGAAATTTTAGTTGGTTTAATTGAGGATTGTATGAATGGTGGTTCAGTAATTGAAGAAGTAAGCTTACCACCTGAATCAGCCGGTGAACGTGGTTTAAAATTGTTAAGCATTTTAGCATATGTATTCTCAGCGCATTTTCAACATGATACAATACTTCGTCATATGATTGGTTTGCTTAGTTTTGATGAAGAATATGTTGCACCGTACGTTTTAAAAGCGCTTACATATTTAGGCCGTTACAAACCATTAATTGAATGTCATGCTGATTTTTTGGCTGAATTGGCACCAATTTGTAAAGAGCTTACTATTTCGGGTAGTCCAAAGCAAGCCAAACATGCAATTCGATGTATGTTTGTTAATACACAGCAAATAACTGAAGAAGATCCAACAATTCCAGAAAATTTAGACATTTTTCCAGATATCGTTGAATCATTTAAATTAACATTGGATCCAGATCATGAAAATTATCGTACGGCAATTGTTGCCCTTGGTCATATTGCATATAATATGCCAAATCGTTTTACGGTTCAAATTAAAAATACAATTTCACGACGCATTGTCAAAGAATTATTAGTTAAAGATGGTGAAAATAATGGTGACAATCTACCAACCGGTGAATGGTGTGATGAAGATAGTTTACCGGAAGAGACACGATGCAAAGTTGAAGCATTAAAAACAATGGCTAGATGGTTATTGGGTTTAAAACAAGATGTTTTATCAGCACAAAAAACATTTCGAATGCTATCGGCATTTATAAAACAGCAAGGTGATTTATTACAATCAGGCAATTTATCACCAGCTGAAATGTCATGGTTACGATTGAGTGCCGGTAAAGCGATGTTAAAAATTTGCGAACAAAAAGGTGTCGGTGATCAATATTCCACCGAACAATTTTATATGTTATCCACATTAATGATTGATCCAGTTATTGAAGTTCGTGAACTGTTTGCCAAGAAATTACATAAAGGTTTAAGCAAAGGCATTCCACATAAATGTTTACCGCTTGATTTTATGGGATTCTATGCACTTGGTGGACGTGAAACTGAACGTAAACTACAGAAATTAATCAAAACATATATTGAAACAGATGTTAATCGTCGTAGAGAATATCTTAAAACATTTGCATCAGGTAAATTTGCGGTTTTATTAAGATAAATTTCTGTTTCTCCAGAAAAAAAAAATATTTTTTTCCTCGATTTTTTTTTTTTTCAAATTTTAAAATGGAATTTTACAAATAATTTTCATTTTAAATTTCAGTGGAAAAAGCGATGTCACAATTACCACACATTTTGCCCGACTACATGCTTGTATTCGCAGTACCCGTTTTAACTCATGATCCAGAATTCACATCAGTTAGCGATCCAATTCAATTGAAACAAGTCGAAAAATGTTTATGGCTTATTCTTGAACCACTCATCACAAATCGTGAATTCTTTTGCTTTGGTTTTTACAAAAATTTAATTCAACGAATGAAAAATCATCGGGATGCTTATAAACCAGACGATGCGAATGTGAATCATGTAAGAATTTTAAATTTTTTTTTTTCATCATTTAAAAGAAATTCAATTTTCTTTGACTTAAATGTAACTTATTTGTTGGCTTAAATAAGACTTATTATTTTAGTCAAACTCAACACTTAATTCAATTTTTTTCATTTTTTGCATTTTATTCAACTCAATTTTACTAATCAATTATTATTAATTGTAATTTATTTTTCAGAAAATGTATGTGATTTGTGATTTAGCTATGCACATCATTCTAACGAAATCGAATAATTACGATGTACGTGATTTTTCGTTGGATGCACGAATTCCGTCAATGTACTATCAAGCGCAACCGGAAAGCTATCAAAATGTACAAAATTATATTCCTGAAGTGTATTTACCGTCATATAATAGCAGTACAACAAATGCAACTAAAAAAACAGGCATCGTTGTACCGGTAAGACAAGCAATTTATTTTAATCATTCATTTTTCAATGCGCACACATTGCGATTTTAAATGCATTCAATTTATTTTCGAAAAAAAACAAAATTCATCAAAATCTTTCCTCAAAAAGAACACAAAAAAAATGCATTTATATCATTAACTTTTTTTTTTCATTATTCCAGACCACACGTAAAGTGCTTCGTTCCGATGATGAAACGGCAACAAGTTCAACCGCATCAGCCACATCTGCAACATCACCCGCGTTAACAATTCAAACTGCCGCCAATCAAACAAACACAACAAATTCATCAACAAATGATACCGATGATGAACAAACAAATGGAAAAGAAACGACCGCAAAACCAACACGTTCAAAGCAATCAAATCAAACAGACGAAAATACAGAACCACCAGCGAAACGGCTGAGAACGCGTGCGGCAACAGCCGCATCGAATCATCAATAGAATTTAGCATAAGTAAATTGCGTCGATCGCTTACACCACATCATTTATCCAAAATCATTCGGTTCATTTTAAAATTTGTTTATATATCCAATTGAAAAAAGAGCAGAAACAACAAATCCCAGGAATATTGTCGTGGTGCGTATGCGAATAAAAAATATACATTGGATGATAAAGAAACAAATACACAAACACACACACACATAACACATATGCAAGACACGATTCTAGAGTTTACAATTTAAATCATTTTACGAAGTAAGCCAGTTAATTATTATTGCGTATAAATTCATTATTTGTCTCATGTTTATGCAAAAGAGAAGAAAAAAAAAAAAATTAAAAGAAAAAAGCATATTCAAAATCGATATGGTTTACTTAGCTGTGTCTTTATTTTTTTAAAGCAAAAAAAAAAAAAATGGATTAAAATAATTTGTTTATTTAACTGAGATAAGAAATCATTTTCAAATAGACTAACAATAGTTTTTTTTTTTTCTTTTTTTTTTGAAAAAACAAATTGCAAAAATATTAATAAAAACAAATTTAAATATTATGTTTTGTTTTTTTTTTGATCAGTTATCGCAATGCAGATATCATATCTATACAAAATCAACTCACCACCCACTACTTCAATATAATTTATTACATAGTTGTTTACATTTATTTAGAAAAAAAAAGCATTTTTTTTTTCATATATTTTGATTCAGTTCTAATTTTAATTATGTTCTATGAAATGTAATTGAAAATAAATGATTTAATTTTGATAAAAATTAAGAGTTTGCACATTTTTCTATATTGAAATTTTTTTCCCGGATTTTCTTCAAAAAAAAAAAAAAAAAAAGAAAAAAATCAAGAAAAATTCTTGTATTCTTAATTCATTCATTTGTAGAATTGTGTGTATTTCTGCTGAGATAGCACTTGTTTACTGTGAGTGTGAGCGCGAGCACAACAGCATTATCTTAGTAGCCGCGCATCTTTCACGCTCTTAGAACATGAAATTCTGTGAGTATCATTGATTTAGAGACAAAAAAGGGAAATTTTATAATGTTTTTGTTTTTCACATGATAGTAAAAATGTCGATGTGCCATTGGGTTGTCTGAACATCAAAAAAAGACAGTCGATTTTGGAGACAGTACTTGTCTGAAGGCAGTCGACTTGAAGCGTAGCATCAATATAGTTGAGAAAAAACCATTATGTTCTGTGCGGAAGAAAATATCCATTTTCTGTTCGCCAAAGTCAAATACCAAATTTTAATGTCACTTTTCGATCAAATTGCTATTTTTCTAATTTGTAAAACAAATTATATAAAAGCATTAAGCACTCATCTCATATAGAACAATAATGTAATTATAATGAAATGTTCTGAAACGATGCCCAATTTGTACATAAAGAATAGGAAACAAATGCAAAATTAATGCAAAAATTTGACTTGACTTGATAATATTGACGACAAACCTTCCATTTTGTTCATTTCCATCAATTTCTTTAAAAATAGATCGAATAACCAAATATGTTTATAACAGCCAACTACTTAAAATATATAAAGAAAATGACAGGATGAAGAGTGATCACAGAGACTAGACAAAAAAAAAAATTAGAATGGCGGCAAAAGGGATGAATGATTAAATTATGCAAATGTCAATGTGATATGTCAAAATAAGTGAAATTAGTGCAGGTACAAATGACATGAATGGACGGAGATCGGTTTTAATCCTCAAGTAAACAATTTAACTTATATACTGGCGACAAAATGTCTGTCTTCTTTATTGTACAGTGCAATAAAATTCGGTTAATGGATAAAAACATGAGCAAAAATTGTTGGTTTTTTCTTTTGTGCAAATATTCAACATGAAAATAAATGTTAAGCATTTAGTTGCATTCTGGCATTGAAAGTGTGCGATCATCTTTAGAACGAATTCAAACAAAAAAAAAAAAAAACAAAAATTGAAGTAAAAAATAATTCAAAGAGAGAGGAGGACGCGAATTTATTTTAGTTAGAAAAAAGTGTTCTAGTGTTAAAAACAGCAATATTTTGAAAATAAAAATCAAGTTGAATAAAATTATCAATTGAAAAAAAAAAAAAAAATGGAACTAACAAAAAAAATGATAATTACAAAGCCAATAATAGTCATAATATTCATCTTAACAATAATGAATGTGAATTGTATTCCAATCATGATTCCAAAGAGTCCATGTCCAATGAATTTCCATTACGAGTATGATGGCTTCAGATCAAGTGGCATTGTAAAAATTTATCCACAAATTTATAATCGCTTTCGAACGGATCGTTTAACATTAAATGTTACAATTGGTACAAGATATATTCCAAATATTCGAAATTTAAAATTACCACAATTACGAAAATCATCAAAAGAAACATTAAAAGATATAAAAAATAGTAAACCAATATCATATCGAATTGAATTTCCATTTCCAAATAATTTTCCAATTTTGATAAAAATTCAATTGAATGGCATTGAAGTGTGTCGAAATTTTGGAAATTTACAAAATATCATATCCGAAATTAATTTGGGCCATAATTTACCATTAATTGATTCAATTGAACAACAAATGGATAATTATGATGATGATATACCATTTTCATTTAATGAACCTGATCAAGCGATTATCGATGAAATGATTGTTATACCAAAAGTGTTAACGCAGCGCATTGATGAAGAAATTGATCAAAATGTTTCACAAAATCAACGATGGAATCGTTTGCATGCAACAAATTCACAATGTGGACGATATGATAAAACATCAATGTATACACAATTGATAAGTGGCGGTGATAAAATTACACCAGGTACCTGGCCATGGTTGGTGGCAATTTATCGAAAAGATAGCCAAGCAAATCAACTTGTTTTTCAATGTACTGGCAGTTTAATATCAAATCGTTTGGTTGTAACAGCGGCACATTGTTTTAAATCAGAATCAATGTTAGAAACAATTTCTGTAAAACAAATTGTTTTGGCATTTGGACGACATGATTCACGTAATTGGGCAGAAACAAATATGGTGATATCAGAAGTTTCTAAAATTATTATTCATCCAGATTATTTAAAGGAAAAAGATTCAACCATTTTTGATGCTGATATAGCCATTGTAAAGACAAAAGATTTCATTGAATATACGGCAATGATTAAACCAATTTGTTTGTGGCCAGCATCAGTTGATAAAAAATTTCAATTAATCGGTAGTAATGGTACGATAGTTGGATGGGGACAACCAAAAGAAAATTTGGAAAAAAATATTCCAAGACGTTTAACATTGCCAGTTGTATCGAAAAAAAAGTGCTTTCCATCGGGAAAAGTTGGCAGTGGATGGCGCGTGTTCTGTGCTGGCAACGAAAATCAAGGCTATGCACCTTGCAATGGTGATTCAGGTAAAAATTTATAAAAACTCTTCATTCAGTGTATACATTTTACACAAATTACTCTTTAAACTTTTTTTTTTTTTGCATTTGTTTTGTTTTTGTCGATATTTTTTCAACTGTATCTTTTCATTTTTGTATAATTTTCAGGAAGTGCATTCGCCATCCATGCAAATGGCGTATGGTTTCTGCGTGGCATCGTGACTGCTGCACTTGGTGATCCAATTTTAAATCAATGCCATCTCAATACATACGCTATTTTCACCGATATTCTAGATTTTGTCGATTGGATAGACGATCAAATGTAAACATTATACTAATTTTAGAATTATTTAAATTTTAAACATTGTGATAGTCGCGAACTTAGACCAATTGCTTCATCTATTTCATTTTTTCATCATATTTGTATATATATATATATGTTTTAAACTGGAATGCAAACCGCTGATCCGTTCATTTTTATAATTGTTCATACTTAGGGTAAACATTTGATGACTCAAGTGCAATGGCAGTTTAGTATTTTTACAGTATTCATGTGTGGAATTTGTTTATGTTTAGAAAATGCTTATTAAACAGTTTAATTGAAGCAAAAAAAAAGAAAATGTCATTTGTTTTATTTATTTATTTATTTTTCATTCTTTATTGATAAGTTTCACAGATTCGAAATAAAAGTAATCATTAAAACAAGTTTTGATAACTTAAGATTTGACACTCATAATGGGCACCTTAACAGTTAAAACCTGAAAGAGAAAGAGAGAAAATAAAAATTGATTATTTTTTTTTTTTTTTTCAATTGAAACAACGTGGGTAAACCCAGAAAAAAGAGTAAAAAAAAAAAATCACAAAAAATTACAATCAATTGACATTGTTAATCCAAGATAAGAAACAGAGCAGTGCAAAATTAATTGTACGATTTCAACCGTAGAAACGTGAATTGCAATTACGTTTGAAAGTAAACAAACGATTTGAATGGCTATAAAATTCGGCAAATTGTGAACGATAGACAGTGTTCTGAGCTTGACTCTATAAATTAGGTCATAAAACACTTGAAAAAGAAAAAAAAAAATAATGCTGAGTCATTGACGTAGAATCGTTATGAAATCGAGGAAAGTAAAAAAAAAAGAGTTGATAAAATTGTTGAATTGCAGAAACCGATAAGTGATTTTCGCGATATGTTTTCCAGAAAAAGGTAATATAAATGAATAAAACAAATTCTATGTTTCTTTTCTTGTGTCATCATGAGTCATGACAATTTAAATCGTCTTATAATGAAAAACATGTTTAAACATGCAGAAAGATGCTTACGTGTTTTGTTTCATCAAAATGTGCTTTAGTTTGATCAATTATAACATCAAATGGAAAAAATGAATCGAATAGATATCCAGCCCGTCGAGCCTCAACAACGATCCGATCAATTCCCATATCCAAGGTAATTTCATCCATTGACATAATTTCTGGCAAAAAGAATTCAGCAATTGCAAATGATGCCAATTTATCGCTGGATTTTGTTGTAAAAAGTCGATAATCTGGTTTTCGTACTGTATCATTTGTGAACATATTTTTCGTTGCCATCATTGTTGATTTATTTCCAGATGCTGATAAGCCTTTTGGCTTTTTAAGTATTTTTGCTGTTTTCGTATCAATTTCGGCAATTAATGGTTTTCGTTGATCTTTTAATCGATCATCATCAAATCCATCAATTTTCATTTCATTGATTAAAGTTTTATGATCTTTTGTTGGATTTTGATATGATTCATAAACTTTTTGTACATCACGATTTTGTACACGATGCTTTACTAATGTTCCCATACATTTCCGATTTTTTAAAATAATCCATGTTTCTCGATTGATTTGTATATTGTATTTTGTATCAAGTGCTTCAAAAATGATGGTTATTAAAAAATCACGAAATATTATCAATGCTTCGACTTTACGAAAAAATTGCGGATGAATTGCAACATCACAAACGGCCGCATCTCGACCAGATTTATCTGGTGTTAAACGTAATTCAGTGATGCTCATTGGAATTTTATAATTGCTTGGTGTTTCGGATGAAAGAATTTCAGTTAATTGATCAGCACTGATGTCTTCTGGTGGCGGTATGCCATCCGATGTACAAATATTGATAAAACATTTTTCATTGTTGGTTTGACGATATGCTTTTACACAAAATCCTATGAGAAATATAAGAAAGAGTTTGAAATGAGAAATATATATTAATTTTCATCAAAATCACATCAAAAAATAATCAAAAAAAAAAAAAAAAAAAAAAATTTTAATTAAAACTTTAAAACTAAAAATTTTCGACGAATTTTTTTCAATTGGAATTTAACGAAATTTTAAAGAAAATTTCATTATCAAAATGCTAATTTTTAAATCAAAACTAGGATAAATTTTCGAGTTGAAAAAACAAAAATCAGTTTTCAATCAAATGTCAAAGATTCCCTAGAAGATTCCAAACATTAAGATAAACAAAATTCACACGTTTATTGAAATCAATCTATTTGAAATTGTAATTTACTCATGAAAAGAAATCACTGATGATTGACTATTCGAGTAGTTGAATTTGCATTTTTTTTCACTTCAAATTTGAAATTACCGCAAATTCAAGAGCTATTTTTGGTCTAAGAAAATGTTTTATATTTTGTTGAAATAAATTTTCGAATTGCTAAGATTGTCTTAGTCATTGTTAAGCAGTTAAGAATTGTTAGTTACTTTTTAGTATTATTACTTTAATTAAATTCAACGTGTAATCAAAATTTCAAAATAGCTCACATTTGCGAAATCATTCGGAAAAATCTGAATACATGCCGCTTCTCGTTACAAAGAATAATCGGTAGAGAGGTAGTCGATAGAAAGAACAAATGTATAGATTAATAGCAGTACTAGTAAGAGTAGTCGTTTGAACAAAAATTTGCCGGTAAATCCCCACTTGTTGAACAAGCGCCAGCACGAAAGCATAATTTGCTGTTTGAATGATAATTTGCAATATAAAAATATGCATTTCTATCATTTTGAATACAATCGCAGACAACTACCATTTCATTCAGTATTTTATCATTATATTTGTATGCGACAGAGACTCATTGAGAAACAATTATAGTATGGATGCGCGTATTTCATGTGTCATGTACCTTATACCGTCTCCCGTTGATGTGTCGTCATCATTTTCATTTTAAAGCAAGTGGGAAACAAAAACACAATCACAGTCACATTCTCATTCATGATTGAAATACACAACCAACGCAAAACGGTCACGATTATACATTTAAACCATTGAGCGCGATATTTTTGTATTCAGTATTGTGTATAACATTCACGAGGTAAGTTCAATTAAAACATTTATAAAACAAAACTTAAATTTTTCTCTTCGTAAAAATAGTGATTTTATGAACTGTTAGTGGTCTAATCAAAAAGTGATTTTGTTTAATGGTTAAAAAATTCAATCAGGTGTCGTGAACTAATTTGTGCCTATAAAATCCAACTCAGAAATAGTTTTTCTTGTTTCTCAGTCGGATTTTTTTTCAACGACAACATATTTCTTTTTTATCGAAACAATAATGTGAATATTTGAAATGGAAAAAAAAAATTCGAAAAAATAATTATTCGCTAATTGTTGTGCTAGGTTGATTTTTACTTTTATGTTCTCTTCTCTTTGAAATGACGTTTTTTTTTTTCAACACATTCAACATGTTAAAGTGATTCCATCGCTCATATTTGTTGATGAAAGTTTCGCAGAATATGATTTGTGTTTTCAGTGGGTCAAACCGTAAATATTCTTTTTTAATGGTTTTCAGTTTGGTTTGATTTTTCTTTGCATTCGTATTGCAAATGAGTTTTTGAGAGAAATAAAAATTGAAACGAGGAAAATAAAATTAATAAAATAAATGAAAAATACGAAACGGAAATAAAAATTGAAAAGGAGAAAAAAAAAAAAATTAAATTTACTTTCATATTGCATCCAATATAAAGAGCGATTAACAATCGTTGACAATTAAAAAGCCGCAGTTTCCGGGCAAAAAGAAAACTGTGATTTAAACAATTTCATGATTTATACAAAATTTTATGATAAATATGTTCATAAATGATTGAAATGAATCACTTAATTTCAATTCAAACCAAACAGTATCCATAATTCATACAAAGGCTATTTCATAAATTTGCGCAATACGTCGTTCTCTCTCTCTCTCTCTCTCTCTCACTCAAAATAATCTTTTTGTTATATTCAATTGTTCATATTTGTGATGACTTGACACTTTTTTTGTCTGTTCACCATTAATCCTCTCTATTTATGTTCAACAGACTATATCAACTGATGACGTTGCTATGAGCGACAAAACGTGCCCATATCATAGATATGAACTGACAATATATTGAGAAAAAAATGAATAAAAAAAAATAATATTTTGCGTGTTTCAAACAAAAAATCATAAAAAAAATAAGAATTCGTTCTCGATGTATATACGATTTATATGAAGCGGGTCAATGTGATCATTCCCTCGGTAGTTTTTTCAATGACCGTGATGTGAATACATTTCAAATCTGTTGGACTAAATGAATTTATCGGATTTTTTTCCAATGCATTGAATTTTCACAATTTTCGCACTACTCGAAACAAGATATACAATTGTGTTTGTGAAAATCATTATATTATTTTAGAATGTATTATTTTCTATATTTTTTGCTATAAAAATCACACATTATGCAAATAATAAAAATCAGTTGAATGAAACAAAATGATCACCCGGTCCAGTTATATAACAAATTACAGAGAGGGAGAGAGTTGATTAAAGTGCTACTGAAAATCAATTCGAATAAATTGTATAAATTGAAATGAATTGTGTGCAAACAAAGTAAGCGTATTTATTTTTATTATACATTGCTGATTGACTGTGTCGTTTAAATGATGTATATATTGATCATTTCACTTTTTGCTGTGCGGGTAAATAGAGAAACAATATGAATATATTGTGAAATACGTAACTACATACTATTTATAGATAATCAGTGTTCTGTTAGAGTAAAAGAATTTTGAAAAACGACCATATTATTGATGCTATTTAATTGCGTCACAAGCAATAACAATTAATTCTAGTTGTTGTACACAATTTACTGTTGAAATGAAAGGAAATGTATAGAATTTTATTTACCGGCAATATTTTAATGAACAAAAGTTCTAGTATTTCAGATATGTATTCGATATCAATGCATGTTTAATGTTGTTTTAGTGGGAAATATCGATCGAACTGTATTGTTTGGTAACCTTACTCATCTATGTTATAGATCCCATCGCATTTTCTACAAGCTAATCGAATGAAATACAAGCCGATTCCTAACAAATGAATAAAATCTTATACTTCTCTCGCACTCACGCTCACGGGCTCTTTTTCTTTCACATAATTATTTTGTCTTTTGCTCACTAACTTGGTCCCCCCTCCCGCTCGCTCAATTACGCGGTCCCGTTTTTTCTGGTCTCTCTCTCTCTCTCTCTCTCTTTCTCTTTCTCCTTCTCTTTCTCTTTCTCTTTCTCTTTCTTCTCTCTCTTCTCTCTTTCTCTCTCTCTCTCTCTCTCTCTCTCTCTCTCTCTCTCTCTCTGTCTCTCTCTCTCTCTCTCTCTCTCTCTCTCTCTTTCTCTTTCTCTTTCTCTCTCTCTTTCTCTTTCTCTTTGTGTCTTTTTCTTTCTCTTATTTCTCTCTCTCTCTCGCTCACTCTGCTTTTCATTTTTCCTTCTTCCCTTACAAATTCCAAGTATAGGCCTCAACAATAAATCAATGACAAATGGAAAATATTGATTTAACAATCAATTTTGTATCCACATAAAATGTTTTTAGTCATTCAGCTAAATAATCAAATGCTATGAAATGTTCAACAATTGAGTAAGATTTAAAAATTAAAAATCGATCGATAATGTTGATGTCATTGTCAAGCGATATTAACTAAGGGATAAATTTTTGATGTACTCGCAACAAAAAAAAAAAAAAAAATCAATGAGCACAGAAAATAAGTACCAAGAAGAATAAACAAAACTAACCTCAGTGGATAAAGTTACAAAAAATCAATATTCCATGTTTATAAATTAACAGTAGAAATCATATCATAAAGAAAAATCTAATCAATGTACATCTAAGTATAAACTCAAACAATAATTGTCACCGTAAATAAAATTTATCTTTTCTTATCTCTCAATTACAATAAAAGCTAATCAAACAAAACTGTTCATCTACTAATGCGAATATAACAAATCTAATCGCGATTAATCATTTTCATTGAAATTGAATTAGTTGAGATATAGTAAAAAGACCTTCCTCTTCATTTTTTTTTTTTTTTTTGCTCTACATGAAAATGAATACAAAAAACTACTTTTTGGAATTATCAACAAATTACAATTGAAAACAGAATCGGAACAACAAAAATTCAATCGGTTACATCTAAAAAGTAGCGTCTCAATGTATCTTGATTCATACTTTTTCGTTTCGTTTCGAACGAAAACTTGAAAAACCTGCCACGAAATTGGAGCTCTTATTTCCAATGAAAAAAAAAAAAAAAAAAAACGAAAAAACCAACTAAATGAAATGTATGTTTATGTGTGAAATGTGTTTCTTAAGAATTGGCATAGAATTGAATCATGAGACATCATGGGTCATGGCTAAATTTGTACTCGTACGCACTCATACTCACTAATTGAATACAATCAAGCAGATACTAAGAGATCAACACACAAAGACAATCATCGAGCAACGAATTACGAAACAAAATAACTGACAACAAAACAAAAACATGAGAAAAAAGAAGTAGATGAAGATACATACCGGGATCCGGTTTTATAACTTTATACAGTCGTGTCTTCTCGGGTTCCGATTCTTCTTTGACACCGCCAAACAGCTCATTCAAATTGTCTTCAAGTTCATTCTGTCGAATAAAAAACAATGTTAACAAAGTCACTTCATCAAAGTGTGTATCGATTTGTGTATGGAAAAAAGTGACACACAGAATAGAATAGAAATTCAAGATATGAAAGAAATTACATTCAGTATTGAAAAAAAATTGGAATACTTACATGAACAATACGTAGTTTTGATTCAAAATGCGATGTAGTTGAATCCAAAAATTTATTCATTTTGATTTAAAAAAAAACAAATTGAATTTCCACTGATTTCCTCAAACAAATAAAAAATCTCAATCAAAAACACACAATACATATGTATATGATGGATAAGTACGGAATAAGCGTGATATTTTGTTTGAATGTTGCTACCATGCGCTGTCAAGTGTGACGAACGACTAGTGACAGCACCGAATGTACTAGATTTATAAAGACCCATTCACGTTCACGTAATACACCGGCTGTGAAAAATACACAATTTTTTTTTTGTTCGCATCTGACCTATGTTTAAGACATTTTTGTTGTACTTGGCTTATCGCAGTTTTTTTTTTTTTTTTTTTTTTTTTTTTTTTCATGAAACATGGAATTTTTTTTTTAAAAGCGATTATTTCTCTTTTTTCTTATTAGTTTGCCGGCAAATTGCTGTGACTTAATTGCATAACGACAAAAGAAAAACGTTGTTGTGACAGTGACGTACAGTTTAAAATCAGAGCATATTAGTACAGTGAAGTACCCTTTCATAGGCTTCAAACAGTTGATTTTGTGATTTGTTAGTTTTCGAGATGTCCCTCGAAAAATTGGACGACTTTTGTGGTAATGATAAATTCTGGGTAAGTTTACTTTAATATTTATATTTTATTTTATATTGATTATTTACGCAAAATAGATTCTAATTCAATGAACATTTTATTCAAATTTCACAAATAATAATAAGGAAATTTTCTCAACACCATAACCTCAATTTAATATTCACAACGAAAATCAACTGACTAATGCAATATTTGTTTGATTATCGGCAAATGATTTATTTCAGGATTTGAATGTAACATGGAATACGAATGATCCAGATTTTACAAAATGCTTCCAGAAATCGGCATTAGTATGGTTGCCGTGCGCCTTCCTATGGATATTTACACCATTAGAAATATATTATATCAAAAGTAGCGTTAATCGAAATGTTCCGTATGGATTTGCAAATGTTAGCAAATTATTATTGACGGGAGCACTGGTAATTCCTAGGGGCTGAGAACCCTTTATGAATATATATATTTAGTAGATATTCAGAATATTCAGGCGATATTTACATATTTATGGAATATTTGCTAGATTTAAAAATACACACACCATATCCATAAATATTTGAAATATCTAGTGAATATTCAATTCATTTTTATCAATAAGTTAGCATTTGTGAATATATTGTTGATGGCAAAATAAGTATTGCTTGAAATTGAGATTTGGTAGCTGAGATCAAGTCAACATTCAACATGGCATCATCACAACACAGTCGACACAATCAAAATCATGGACGGAGAGAAGAAAAGAAACACAGCATATTCTAAACATTGGTGAGTATTTTTTCTTTCCTTTACATTCATTTCATAGTATACCGCACGGGTGTAGTACAAATCAGTTGCTAACTTCCCGAATGCTAACGCCATCTTTAGATTTTTATCGGCATCTTTGCTAGGAATGCGACGACATTTGTACATAATTCCGTTTTCAATACAAACATTGAGATGGCGTTAGCATTCGGGAGGTAAGAAAACTGCTTTGTACTACACCCGTGGTATACCGTTTGTAAAATATTGTTTGCATTGTAACACAAACGATAGTCTGTGTGACGGTAAGAGAAAATGGGAAAGAGAAAGACAAAGAGAATATGCATATCTCTTTCGTACTGAAGTACGCTCAACAACTGACCAATGATACAAAATCGTATTGAGATTTCACAACCAATACACAGAGACACGCATTTACAGTTTCGGCAAACAAGTGAATAACTATGAGACCATAAGAATGGTATTGTCATGGACCGTGATCACAATGCAGCACGGAACATGATATATGAAGGATTATGTATGTTACGTCATCAAGCAATTGATCCCCATTTCAATTTGAGCGCTGTCCAATGGAGACAACTTCATGGTCCAGCAGTTCAAGTAAATCGCCCAAATTAACGCAATCGAAGGAAAGCCGTTGTCGTTCCTTAACCGGTAAGTTATATTTTTCTCTAAATAGAATTTTGAATTAGAAACATAAAGATTCTTTGTTTATAATATTGATATTGCAAAAATAGTATATGAATATGAATATCAATAATATGTTTACGTTTATATTATTTTCTAATCTGTTTAGGAAGTGACGTACGGACCCACCTCACTATTATGGTGAGGAGTACTATTCTATAGTAAGTTCTTTTAATTTTACAGACACAGGAGAATGCAGTATGATCTCAACTACCAATCTCAAATTTAAACAATATTCAGTCATATGTTTAGCATATTTATGATATTTAGTATATTTATAAATATTCACAATATTCACAATATTTACAATATTTGCAATATTTGCAGGATATTTACAATATTTATTTTTATTTACTTTCGTCCTTTCCCCCTTAGGTAATTCTATCAGCAATTGATTTGATTGTCGCTGTAATTAATAATGACATACAACATGTGGCACCAGTGGATTATTATTCGCCAGCTATTAAAATTGCAACATTTGTGAGTGAAACTTTTTTCCCCATTTTTTTTTTTTTTTTTTTTTTCTCAATAAGTTCTACTCAAGTGAACTGTTCAAATCAAATTGAGATAATTTTTCTAAAACTGAACATTTATTCTAATTCAGGCCTTATCAGCAGTGTTATTGGAAGCGAATCGTCGATTTGGACTTAGAACATCTGGATTACAATTTTTATTCTGGTCTTTGTTGTTAATTTGTGGAATTCCACAGTTACGTACTCAAATCAATGACAGAAAAATACGATTGTCATATGGCGAGGGAAATTCATATGCCGAATACTATTTTGCCAGTTATCTTATTTGCTATATATTCTCATTGGCCATTTGGATAATAAATTGTTATGCCGATAGTGAGCCACTTGAAACGAAATATCCAAAATCGAATAAACCGTATCCAGAACAAGGGGCCAGTTTTCTATCACGGCTTTTATATACATGGTTCGATCCATTGGCATGGAAAGGTTATCGAAAACCTCTTGAACAAAATGATTTATGGGACATGAATCCAGAAGATTCATCAAAAGAAATTATGCCATTATTTTCAAAATATTGGGAACAAGCAGTTGCTAAGGCTTCTGGTTATAATTTGTAAGTGATTTTAAACTAAAAATTTTTACAATACATTCCGTAAATGAATTTCATTGAATTACTTTTTTGTAGACGGAATGCATTCACCGGTAATGCAGCGTACACAAAATCTAGAACATCAGCCAGTGTTACAATTACACCAGAACAAAAGAAAAAAAAGCAAGCATCGATTTTGCCACCGATTTGCAAGGCATTTGGACCAACATTTTTGTTTGGAAGCATTTTAAAATTAGTTCAAGATGTATTGACTTTTGTATCACCGCAATTACTTCGTGCAATTATCAATTTTGTTGACGATTCAAATCTTAGTTCAGCGCAAAAATTTCAAAATGCTACCTTAAATGCTACTTTAAATGCTAATGTAACCCATGATGGACAATACCAAACAGTGGTACGTGATCCTCTCTGGCGTGGTATTCTCTATGCTGTATTGTTGTTCCTTGTAGCTAGCACACAAACAATGTTCTTATCACAATACTTCCAACGAATGTTTTTGGTCGGCTTACGTATTCGAACGGCTCTTGTTGGAGCCATTTACAAAAAAGCTTTATGCTTATCAAACACTGCCAGAAAGGAATCAACAGTTGGTGAAATTGTCAATTTAATGGCCGTTGATGCACAACGATTTATGGATTTGACTACGTACATTAATATGCTTTGGTCAGCACCTTTACAAATTGCATTGGCTTTGTACTTCTTATGGGACTTACTTGGACCATCTGTATTGGCCGGTGAGTTTGAAATTTTACTAGTGAAATTACCATTATCTTTTACCATGTCAAAAATCATAATGCAATAATTGTTTTATTCATACATTTTACAAACAGGTTTGGCCGTTATGATTATTTTGATTCCAATAAATGGTGTCATTGCCAATAAAATTAAAACTCTTCAAATTCGCCAAATGAAAAATAAAGATGAACGTGTTAAACTGATGAATGAAATTCTCAGTGGAATTAAAGTACTTAAATTGTATGCATGGGAACCAAGCTTCGAAGAACAAGTGCAAAAAATTCGTGAAAAAGAAATTCAAGTGTTAAAGGAAGCTGCATATCTTAATGCTGGAACATCATTCATTTGGTCTTGCGCTCCATTCTTGGTATGAATCTTTAAAATTTCTTTCTTCTTTCTCTTCTTTTTTATTTCGCAAAATAATCAAAATTTTTCACAATCGATGAATTGCTTCTCGAGAGCATTTTTACAAAATTTAATTCTAGTTTCTTTCCCGAAAAATTCCATTTTAATCTCCGAATAAAAAATTTTCAAATTTTTCCCAAATTTCTTCATTTTACATAAATTTCCAACAAATTTGTTCAAAATCAAAGGTGTCTCTTGTTACATTTTTTACGTTTGTTTGCACTGGAAATGATCACACTTTAACTGCTGAAAAAGCGTTCGTGTGTCTTACACTATTTGATATCATTCGGATGCCATTGGCTATATTGCCATTGTTGATTGTATACATTGTTGAGGTAAAGTATATTGAAATATTGATGCGAATGTAAGCAAAACAAGTCAACAATCTCTCTCTCTCTCTCTCTCTCTCTCTCTCCCTCTCTCTCAATCACCTACAAATGTATTCAATAGTGGCATGGTCTTTCTTATCTACATTATTTTCTGGTTATTATTTCTCAATTCTCATTATTTCACAATATTTCAATTTCACAATTATTCTGAACTCTAAAAATTCGTAGATTAAAGTATTGCCTCTCTGTCTCAAACAAAAAATAAAAAGAAAATTGGAAAGAAACTAACGTGGAATGAAAAAATTCGAAAAAACGAACATTTTGGGAAAATGGCGAAATTTACAATAAAAAAATAAATATTTGGGCAATATTTTGGAATAAATTTGATAAAAGTTTCAAAAAATCTCAAAATTAATTCTAATTTTTTTTTAATCTAAAATCCGTTTCTATTCTCTTTTTATTTATATTCACTTCTTACTATCTATATGGCTGGGAACAAAATTTTTCACGAAATATGCACAAAACGAAATGAATGGAATAAAGGTTGCCCTAGTGTCGTTTGCTTGTTTCGTTTTAATTAGTGATAAAAATATTTTGGATGCAAAAACTGCATTCGTTTCTCTATCACTATTCAACATTTTAAGATTTCCTTTATCAATGTTGCCGATGTTAATTTCAAATATGGTTCAAGTAAGTATTCATAGCATGTTGTGTTTTCAAATGCATTTTTTTTTTTTGTTTTTGTTTTTGCACGTAAAGTTTTATTCTATGTTTTTCTACGTATAAGTAGTGTTTTTGAAATTGAGAATTTATTGTACATTTTGAGACACTTTATCAATTTTTTTTTTTTGCTTGTAATTGGTAACAAATTTCATTCTCTAGAGATTTTCTAGTTTTGCTTTGTACACGTAACTAATTTGCATATTTTTGTTATGATTTTCTGTGTATGTTGCTTCGCGTGCCATTGTCCAAATTTTGAATTTATTAATTTATTTTATTTTTTCAATGTGTCATTGAAATATAGACAAGTGTCTCTGTTAAGCGAATCAACAAATTCATGAACAGCGAAGAATTGGATCCACGAAACGTAGTACATGATCCAACTGATGGTAATTTTCAATTATTATTTTTTTTTTTTATTATTATTTAAACATTAACAAGGGAGTCATTACTTCAAAATTACATTTGAATTGAAAAATGTATTAAAATAATTGTTATTTATTTTCATGAATAGAACCACCATTGTCAATTGAAAATGGAACATTTTCATGGGGCGAAGAAAAGCAAATTCTCAAGAATATCAATTTGCAAGTAAAAAAAAACAATTTGGTAGCAATTGTTGGTACGGTTGGTTCTGGTAAAAGTTCAGTGATTTCAGCATTTTTGGGTGAAATGGATAAAATATCCGGACGAGTCAATACGGTTGGAACAATTGCATATGTTTCGCAACAAGCTTGGATTCAAAATGCAACTTTGCAAGACAATATTCTGTTTGGAAAACCAATGGATCGCAAACGATATAATCAAGTGATTGCGGCTTGCGCTTTGAAACCAGATATCGATATGCTTCCAGGTATGAAACACCACCAACGCATCTGCTTTTTCATTTCAAAAAAGAAAAAAAAAAGAAAATTTATTCGATTCTGATGGTTAATTTGGTTCCGATCATATGATTTGTAGGTGGTGATGCAACTGAAATCGGTGAAAAGGGTATCAATTTATCTGGTGGTCAAAAACAACGTGTTTCTCTTGCGCGAGCTGTATACAGTGATGCCGATAATTACTTTTTGGATGATCCATTGAGTGCAGTCGATGCTCATGTTGGTAAACATATTTTTGAAAATGTTATCGGTCCAACGGGCATTTTAGCAACAAAAACCAGATTGCTTGTAACACACGGAATAACATACTTGCCAAATGTAGATAATATTTATGTATTGAAAGACGGTGAAATCAGTGAAACAGGCACCATGAAAGAATTAATTAATAGAAAGGGTGATTTTGCTGACTTTTTAATTCAGCATTTACAAGAAGTGAATGAAGAAGAAGAAAGTTTAGATGATATTAAACAGCAACTTGAAACAACATTGGGAACAAATCCAGATGCAGAACTTCGCTGTAAACTTGAACGTGCAATTAGTCGATCACGTAGTGAAAGTCATTCCGAAACGACATCATTGAATGGTTATGTATCAGGTGATAGTACGGCATCAAATGAAGATGGCATTCGCCGGCGATCAGTGAATAAACGAAATTCGGATAGTGATTCAAAGATTATTACAGCCGATGATAATAGGCAAAAACTTATTGAACAAGAAAAATCCGAAGTTGGAAGCGTCAAATGGGATGTGTATAAACATTATCTCAAAAGTATTGGAGTTTCACTCACTGTTTTAACAATTGTATTGAATATCATTTATCAAGCATTTGCTATTGGATCAAATATGTGGCTATCAAAATGGTCAAATGACAAAAGTGCTGCCAATGATACAGATGTTAGAAATATGTATTTAGGTGTTTATGCTGGTTTTGGCTTGGGTCAAGGTAAGAACTTTTTACTTTTAAAACAAAATTTTTACAATTTTTTTCGAGTTGTGAATTGTTTCGATTATTGCATGTGTAACTAACAATTTAAGTATTTTGAAACTGCAGTGGCAACTTCAAAAAAAGAAAAAAAAAATAATTGGGATAATCATTCATTTCTATTCAGTTTTTTTTTTTTTTTTGCAACCTAAATATGGCCATTTTTCATTGTGTTTGTCCGTTTCGGTGATTTTTCTTAATATAAATCAAAACAAACATAAATTATTTTTCTCTCTTTTTTCTCCAAATGTTTATAGTTCTACTTAGTTTTGTTACGGCGTTAATAGTATCGCTAGGTTTTATTTATTCGGCAAAATCAATGCAAGATAGTTTGTTGTCAAATGTGCTGCGTTGGCCAATGGAATTATTTGACACCACTCCAGTTGGGAGGGTACTAAATCGATTTTCAAAAGACGTTGACACGGTTGACAACACTTTACCACAAGTGATACGTTCATGGATTATGATGTTTTTCGCGGTAAACCAATTTTACAAAGTTGATTCTTTTTGTTTTTTTTTTTTTTTGCATTATTCTGTCGTCACAAACACGTAAACATTATCATGAATGAAACTCAATCGAATTTTCATTTTAATTTGATTTTGAATAGCTTACATTGCGATATCTATATAAAGTTACGTATCATTACAATTACGATGTGTCAGCTTGATTTACTATTGATAATAATGAAATCGTCATAATGACGAAAAATTCTCTTAATGAGTTGAAAAACAATGAGTAAACACAACTCAATTTTGGGCCATATCAAACTATTAGGGGGGAAATTTTATTTACACTCACACACTTGTCACTGTTTTATTGCCGTAATTTTTTTTTTTGTTTGTGTTAATTTTTGTAGAAATTTAATTTTTCACATTTTTGTGTTCATAATTGAGTTTTTAACACATTTTTTTTTTTTTTTTAATAATAATTCGAACAATGATGGTAATTTCATAGATGTGATTTAAGGGAATTTCATATGAATTTTAACATTTTTAGCTAATCCGTTGCTGATCGATCATCATGCATGAGCACGTTCATAATACATTTTACTTTCTTTTTTTTTCTTTCTCTCTCTCTCTCTCTCTTTGTCTCACTCTCATTCTCGTTCGAATAGTGATTTCTGTGTTTTTAGCCACGTTAGCTTTGTTCCTTGGAGCATTGGGAGCAGCTCGTTATTGGCACAATAATTTACTTCGAAAAGTTCTTCGCGCTCCAATTCCAGTATTTTTTGATGTAACACCCAATGGTCGTATTATTAATCGTATGAGCCACGATGTCGACACCGTTGATAATGATTTTCCATCCACTCTTCGAGCATGGGTTTCATGCATTTTTTCGGTATTTACACAAATTCAAAATAGATTCACCGAATATTTTTGTTCAATTTTCAATCGAAATTATTTCTTCAATTCTTTTCTTTCTTAAAATTGCCAACTGAATTACAAATTCATTGTATAATCTCAAATAATTTTTGGAAATTTCAACAACGATTGGTTCTATTTTTAGATTTGTTTTTCTATTCTACATCTTCTTCATTTGATTAGATGGGTTCAAAAAAATTTCTCATTGGTTTATCTCTATGAACTTTGCAATTTTCCCAGTAGTTTTCTCAATATTTTTTTTCCAAAGATTAATTTAGACAAATTTTCTTTCAATTTTGAAAAAAAATTTCTTTCAAATCGATTTTCGAATTTTTTCTTTATCAAACAAATTTTCCTAATTTCTTCTCAATCGAAACATGTAGTATTTTTCAAATGAATTCCTATTTAAAATTACACATTTTTGAGTGGTTGAACGATTTTTTTTTTTTTTTTTTTTCAAAATTTCTCCTTAAAACTTCATCTATTTTTATGTAAAATTTGCTTTCACTTTTGCATGTAATTTTATGAAATGATTTTCATCTTACACTAACTTAAGCCTATGTATTCAATGTTGATATAATTTAAAACCGTTTTTCTCTTTTAGACTTGCCTTAGTTAATATTTCTTTCTCAATCTTTCCCTCTCGCCCTTTTATCTATATTTCTGTATTGCGTAAAACTCAAACCATTTGATATCATGCGAATCCATCATGGCATGGCTATAGTAATTGCTGTGGTGATGGGATCATTAATGCATGCATATGGTACAATGAAGGCATCTCTAAGTCTACATCATAGCTTATTGAATTGTATAATGGGCGCACCGCAAAATTTTTTTGACATAACACCGCGGGGCCGTATACTATCGCGCATATCGACAGATATCAACACTGTTGATCAAAACTTACCAATGTGTTTAAGACAAACATTACAAGTATTTTTTCGGGTAGGTGCTAAACTCAATTTAATTTAATTTACGACACCATTTAAATTGTGTTGCTGGTTTTTTTTTTTTCATTTTTCTCCCCCCTGCGTCTTTAATTGAGCGCATTTAAAATAAGAGAGTATCTGCGATAGATCATCAGCAAGGGAAATCATAATATTTTTAGCATGCCATTTGTTTATTCTAATGATATAATACAATTTTTCTACTTTGTATGTCTGTGAATTTGAATTTGAATGACTTAAATACACAATTCTTATGAATTTCCAGACAGAATTTCTCACAAATTGTACGTTAACAATTCACAAACAATTATCTTAGACAAAAGTTGAAATAACAATTCACAAAGATCGAAATAGCAATTCACAAAGCATAAAATAACTATTTCTCCAACAAAAAAAATTAAATTCAATCAATTCAGAGCAATTGCTTTTTTGAAAAAAAAAAAAAAAAAAAAAAAAATTATTTGTTAAAGATTTCCAAAAGAAATTCATTTCGATATAAATTTTTGTCGCAAACAGCCATTTCCACCATTTTTGCTGAACTTATGCTACGATATGGCTGTTTATTGGCTGCATTTAATCTACATAATGCATTATTGGGCAGCATATTTCATGCACCACTTGTTTATTTTGATAGAAATCCCATTGGTCGGATACTATCTCGTTTTTCCAAAGACATTGAGGTGCTCGACTCAAATTTTCCAGAATTATTTGGCGAATTAATTTACTGTGCGGCTGAGGTAATTTCTTATTAAAATTAATGACAACACAATATTTTAATGGAAACTGTGAAAGAAGTGAAATGAAAAACAAAATTTTTGTTTTATTAAAACCGAAAAGAAATGGAAAAATTGAAAGAAGAAGGAAAAGAAGCGAAAAAAAAAATATAATAAGATAAGATGTGGAGATTCGAATAGAAAATGAAGAAGGAAAAAAGATATTTTTGCGTAGATGAGATTCATGACAAATTGTTCATATTTAATTTTCAATGGAAAAAATAGAGAGAAAAAGAAAATTCATGCCAAAAATTCAATTTGAATGCTTTTTAACACGCTAACTCAAATATGTAATTTTGCTTAAGTAGTAAATTTTGTATTTGCGCACTCGGCTCAAAAATTGCACGGAAATCATAATTAGATATGATGTGGCCAAATCAGTATGCAGTAGCATTAATATTAATTGTCCTGGTCAAATTTGTGCTGTATTTTTTTTTTTTTTTTTTTTGTTTAATCAAACTAAATTTATGTTTAATTATTTGTGTTTATCCGTATTTTGTTGCAAATACAGCCATTACGTCAATTATGGCCGAATTAATGTTGCGTTCAGCATGTTTACTAGCTGCGATAAATCTGCATAGATCTTTATTGTGTGGCATTTTTCATGCACCAATTACATATTTTGATCAAACTCCCAGTGGGAGAATACTGTCAAGATTTTCAAAAGACATTGACGTTCTTGATATTGCGCTACCCGAAACGCTAAAATGGCTTCTGTACTGTTCAGCCGAGGTAATTTCTTATTTAACATCAAAAAGTAGATATTATTTTTTTATTTTGTCGTTTATAAATGAGAACTATTTATATAGTTTCGAAATTTCGAATTGTAAAGATTCACATTTTGTTGATTATGCGCATGAGCATTTTGTATATTAATTAATATGAAATGACAAGAATATGAAAAATGCGTGATTGTAAGTTAACCGATTTGTTTAATAAGATCATTCATGTGGTTTTACCCGCACGCAAATATTCCTCATCGAGCTCTTTTAACACATTTTTCGCAAGCAAATGTTCCAAATAAATTCGACAAATCTTTTCGGAGGGTTTATGGGTCTAAACAAAAACAATTATAGTAAATCAAGCTTTCAATCATTTCTATCATTTATTATAGTTTTTTTTCCTTTCCCCTTTCTCTTTCTCTCTCTCTCACTCTCACTCTCTCTCTCACTCTCTCTCTCGCTCTTTCATTCACTTAATGCACTTCCCCTTTCGTTATTTCAAAACAAAACAAAAAAAAAAACTAATCAATTTCAATTTAATGCTTTTTCTCCCTGATTTCATCGAACAACAAATAAAGGTTTTATCAACACTTGTCGTAATTAGTTTATCGACATACCTATTTCTGGCAGTCATTTTACCAATTGGTATTGTTTACTACTTTGTACAACGATTCTATGTGGCTACATCACGTCAATTGAAACGTCTTGAATCGGTTTCAAGATCACCAATTTACTCACACTTTGGTGAATCGATTCAAGGTGCACCAACAATTCGGGCATACAGTGTTCAGCAAAGGTAAATTAACAGAATAATTTGGACAATTTTGAAATGATGAAAAAAAAAACAAAAAACTTTATCTTTTTTCCATTATTCGATAGATTTATTGATGATTCAGACAAAAAAGTTGATTACAATCAAGTATGTTATGCACCATCTGTGATCGCAAATCGTTGGTTAGCTGTTCGTTTAGAAATGGTTGGAAATTTGATTATCTTCTTTGCCGCTTTGTTTGCCGTATTGAGTCGTGATTCAGTTGATCCCGGCACAGTTGGACTTTCTGTTTCATATGCATTGCAAATTACACAAACATTAAATTGGTTGGTGCGTATGACAAGCGAAGTTGAAACAAATATTGTTGCCGTTGAACGTATCAAAGAATATGCAGAAACAAAACAAGAAGCAGCTTGGGACAATCCAAATGCTGTTGTGCCCGTAAATTGGCCAGAACATGGAAAGGTTCAATTCAAGAATTTTGAAGTTCGATATCGTGAAGGACTTGATCTTGTGCTACGCGGTATATCGTTCACGATAAATGGAACGGAAAAAGTTGGAATCGTTGGTCGAACTGGAGCTGGAAAGAGTTCGTTAACACTGGCATTGTTTCGTATTATTGAATCAGCTGGTGGTTCAATTATTATTGATGGTCAAGATATTTCGAAACTCGGTTTGCACACATTAAGATCAAGATTGACCATCATCCCACAAGATCCCGTTTTATTCTCTGGTTCACTTCGTCTCAATCTGGATCCATTCGAACAAAAATCCGATGAAGACCTTTGGCGTGCATTAGAGTTGGCACATTTGAAAACATTTGTAAAGGGATTGACAGCCGGTCTAAATCATGAAGTAACCGAAGGTGGTGAAAATCTGTCAGTAGGACAACGTCAGTTAGTTTGCTTGGCTCGTGCCTTATTACGAAAGACAAAAGTACTTATATTGGATGAAGCCACAGCTGCCGTTGATTTGGAAACTGACGATCTCATACAAGTAAGTTTCACGTTAAAAATCGATATTTCTGAATCAGCATGTTTTTGTTTTTCAATATAATATGCGTTAATTTCACTATTTTTATTTCTTTTTCCTTCAGAAAACCATTAAAAGTGAATTCAAAGATTGCACGATTTTGACAATTGCACATCGTTTGAATACAATCATTGATGCGGATAAAATTATTGTTTTGGATAAAGGTCGTGTAGCTGAATTCAATTCACCAGCAGAACTGTTAGCAAATAAAAGATCAGCATTTTATAGTATGGCCAAAGATGCTGGTCTTGTATAATTGAATCACATTATTACTTAACTAAATGTAACTGCAATTCGATCAGAGATTGATTAAATTCAATGGAAGAATTCTAGTACAATGTAATGCAGCTTAAGAATGTACATTAATAATGAATCTAAATTCATTGATAATAATATTCATCCAGTTATTGTTTCATTTGTACATTACAAATGTCGTTAAATAAGTTTTAAATTAAGCATTAATTTGCAATCAAATATGAAACGAAATACTTATGCGCCTTACTTACTCAAATTTATAAACCGTTTTGTTATTTGCTTATAATTAATTTCAATTACATAGAAAACAATAGAGAGTTTTTAATTCATTCTTTTTAAATGTATTAAGAAATGCTTTGTTTTAAATTATTTGTATACCGAGTAATGTCATGTTTAAAGCTTAGGCTGTCACAATCCTGTTTGTCACAGACAAACCTCAATCCGAATATACTTTTATACAATAAGTAACGGTTAAATTCATTCATCACTGTGAAATTCATTCAAAAATAATTTTTGTATTTATAGTTGTATGAAACAAGAAAAGATTACTTAAAATAAATGCGTTTATATTTGATGTAAAAATTCTTTATCATTTTAAATAAATCTTAGTTCACCTTGAATACTTGCAATGACAGTTATAACTAAAAGCTTATTCAATTTGTTTTGACCACTTTTGAAAGCAGCAAAGTCTTTTATTGTTTGAAAAAATGGATTAAAAAAAAGTACTACCGAAGTCGCATTAGCCAAAAAAAAAATCATTGCCTATTACGCCATCTCTGCGAGAACACTTTGAATTTGATTGAATATCAAATAAAATTGTGAAAGTGGAATTTCATGCCGTGGGCAAGTACATCAAAGATCGATTAATGTACTACATAAGTCGTTGCGGCATTATGTTCCAAGCGATGTCTATCATATATACACTGAATTGCACATACACCGTTACGGAATACAAACGACAAATCGTATCTTTTTGCTGTTAATGTTGGTATAGTCAGTATACAATAATATATCGTTTAGGTGGCGTCAATGGCTTGAAATCAAAGCTTTACATGTAAAATATACAACGAATGCCACATTGGTACTACATGGTAAGCCATTTAAATCCAGATCACTCGATTTAACGACACCAGACTTATATTTATCGAGATATTTGAAGTTCAAGGTATACGTTGACAAGCCGAACAATTTAGCTCAATTAAAAGCAAACATACGACGTGAAATCGCCTCTATATTGACTGAAACATTGGCAAATATGATGGAAAATGCTGAAAAAAGAGCACCTTTGGCCGTCAAAGCAAAAGGCTACCATTTACGCGATATCATATTCAAAAAGTAGTTGGAACGAATCTCCCTGAACTAAAATAAATGATTTTCCCTATGAAAAACAAAAAAATTGTGTTTTTTTCATGTTTTATTTCAGAAATAAATGCTTCCACTTTAAATGGTCTACCCCGTATACTATGTGAGAATCTGACAAATGATCTTAAGATTTATTCCCTACGTATAGTTTCGTAGGTTAGTCTTCTTCGAATAATAATTTTTTTTATTTTGTTATTTGCTTGTTTTGTAGTTAGTTCGGATCAATTTATTTATCATTTTGAATAAAGGCGATCAAAAGCGAAATGCATTCATATTATGTATCAATCGATGTTTCCGGATATGGTTCCTGAATCCATAGAATTAAATACAAGAGGTAAGAAAAACTTGGATTCGAATTAAATTTGACAGTTTTTAAAATAAACATGGCCAAAAATACCAATCGAAATTTTTTTCTAACAAATGTTTGATCATCGGCTATAGTATTATGGAGTTTAATTTGATCAAGCAAATCACTGAAATTATTCTAGTCATTCTAATAAAATGGTTCCGGTGGTTTTGAGAATTTAATTGGTTATAATTTCTTTTAGAAACATTAAATGATGATTGTTTATTCTTGACATTTTTTTTTTTTTGTATACACATTCATTCATGTAAACGAAAATGAGTTAATAATGATCTTTTTTGAGCAAACGTAGAGCAAATAAGAAAAATTCAAGTTTTTTTTTCCACAGTCTTTTAGTCGTGAATTTGGTGGACAAAAATTGAAGAAAAATGGAGGAGATGTTGCCAAATACTGGTTTTGGTACCTTTTATATCTTATGCATAATTCATGGTAAAAAGTAATATATACGGTGAAAAGAGCACAACTCTTCGATATACATGTATTCAATTAATTACGTCATAAAAATCGTTTTGTTGTTGTGCTTCGTGTGTTACGACGACATCGTGAAGCAAAAGGTAAAACATACATGACACTGCTAAGATACGAATAGTGTACAATATATCGTCGAATCGTGCGGAAGTTAACGGTTAGTCAAGAATTTTTGGATACAGTTGAGAACACACTGAACTTCTTTTATTCACATTGCTATTAAAATTATATTTATATATATTTGTTTTTTTTTTTTTTTATTCATTGAAGTTTTATTCACATTTTATCAATTTTTAAAAAGTGATCACAATTCATGGAATAATATTATTTGTTGAAAAATGAAATTTGAAGAAAAAAAAAAAAATCCGAAAATCAAAAAAAAAAAAAAAACGGGAATGAAATTCTTTATTATTCTTCTTCGCCGATATTTGATTTTATTCCACACTGAAGTCTCCAATAATAGAAAATAAAACAAAATAGTTGATATATACAAATATGAATTTGTGATTTTGTTAAAATTACCACATGATAAATTAAAATATATTGCAAGATATTCGAGTTAAAGTAAAGTATATATGTGTTTATGTATTGAACCAGATTCTCGGCATAAAATCGAGTTAAGAGTTATCATCGGTCAGGGGCGAATAAGCTAAACATCCAAATCACACACACACACACACAAAAAACTCAATGAAGCAATTACGAAAGAAAGAAAGAAAGAACGAACGAGCGAACGAAATAAAATACCTAAACAACGAATCAAAAAGAAAGAAAAAAGATACATACCGGGATCCAGTTTTTAAATTTAATATCATCGTCGAGTTCATCAATTCCGTTTATTCTTTAAATCGAAAACACCATCAAAAACGTTTTCAAGTTTATTCTTTGAACTATCAATGTTAACGAGTTATCGATTTATATATGACACGAGCAACCTTGAAATACATTAAAAAAAAGAATCCAAAAACCTACGGAACAAGTAAAAAGAAATCACTTGTTTCTCTCTGCATCTTCTTTACCTGCGCTCTGTTGAATATAACACCTATAAAACGCGCGCGATAATCCATGATCACGTTTTATTACATTTTAAATATTTCGATTCTGGCATAAAATTTCTTTTTTTATTTGGAAAATGACATTTATCCCTACATCAAATTTGATTGATTTATATTTTTTTTTTTTTCCAATAATTTTTCTAGTTCTTCCGATAAGTGTTATAAAAGAAGACGATGCTTTTAAAATAAAGTTATTTTTTCGATTG
Source organism: Resseliella maxima (assembly GCA_029041755.1). Taxonomy (NCBI): domain Eukaryota; kingdom Metazoa; phylum Arthropoda; class Insecta; order Diptera; family Cecidomyiidae; genus Resseliella; species Resseliella maxima. The sequence continues at coordinate 51,276 of JAQOWM010000934.1, forward strand.
AATTTGACAAAAAGTACACTAACATAGTCAAGCAGCGATTGATTTATGATTTTACGCGATGAATTTCGAAACAGTGGAAAAACTGTGCGCCGGTGAAAAGTTTTGGGTATTTTATTTATTATTATTTATAAAAATAAAAAAAAAATCATGCAAATTGCATTTCAAATGGCATTTCAGATTTAATTCAATTTTTTGTAGAATAGTTTGTTTTGCATGAGTTTCGTTGAGTATTTTCATAAATAATCCAAATTTTAAATTCAATATTTTCAGAATACCAGCCTAACATGGAATACAACTGATCCAAATTTCACAGAATGCTTTCAGAAAACGGCTTTGATTTGGATACCATGTGCCTTTCTATGGATATTTACACCATTGGAAATATTTTATATCAAAAATAGTATTAATCGAAATGTACCATTTGGATTTGTTAATATTTCCAAATTATTACTAACAATTGGATTGATAATTTTATCAGCTATCGATTTAATTGTTACTGTAAATTACAATGCAAGTCCAGCTATGGCACCGGTCGATTTTTATTCGCCAGCTATTAAAATTGTAACATTTGTGAGTAAACATTTTTGAATAGTAATCAGACAATTTTTACAATTTGTTTTTTTTTTCTTTTTTGAAAAAATCCTTTATTAAATTCTGTGCATTTTAGGCTCTATCAGCAGCGTTATTAGAATCAAATCGTCGATTCGGTCTTAGAACATCTGGATTGCAATTTTTGTTTTGGCTATTGTTGTTAATTTGTGGAATTCCACAATTACAGTCTCAAATCAATGATAGAAAATTTCGACAATCATACGGAATGGAAAATAACTATGATGAATACTATTTCACTAGTTATCTTATTTTCTTTGTTTTCACATTCATTATTTGGATATTAAATTGTTTTGCTGATCGTGAACCAGTTGATACGAAATATCCAAAAACAGATAAACCATATCCAGAACAAGGTGCCAGTTTTCCTTCACGTCTTTTCTATACATGGTTCGATCCATTGGCATGGAAAGGATATAAAAAACCGCTTGAACAATCAGACCTTTGGAATGTCAATCCAGAAGATTCATCAAATGAAATTATGCCGGTATTTTCAAAATATTGGGAACAAGCTGTTGCTAAGGCTTCCGGTTATAATTTGTAAGTGATTTTAATTCAAATTTTTACAATGTATTTATTAGCAATTTCAATTTGAAAATTAATGATTTAATTTCAAATGATTTTCCATTAAAATTTACAAATGAATTTTGTATCATTTTTGTAACATTGTATCACTTCTTTGTAGACGAACAGTTGTCAACAATGTGGCATACTCGAAATCCAGAACATCAGCTAGTGTTACGATTACACCAGAGCAAAAGAAGAAACAACAAGCATCCATTTTGATACCAATTTTCAAAGCATTCGGTGGTACATTTATGTTTGGCAGCATTTTGAAATTGTTTGAAGATATATTAATGTTTGTATCACCACAATTACTTCGTGCAATCATTAATTTTGTTGGTGATTCAACTTATAGTTCACCGCATCAAAATGAAACTTTAAATGCAACACATTTAAATGAATCTTTAAGTGCAAATGTAACTGCAAATTTAACTGATAATTTTGCCAATAATGTAACATTCCCAATATTGAATAATGATCATGAACCAATGTGGCAAGGTATTATGTATGCTGTGCTGTTATTTGTTGTAGCTAGTACACAAACTATTTTGTCTTCACAATATTTTCAACGTGTATCCATGGTTGGCTTACGTATTCGTACGGCTCTTGTTGGAGCAATTTACAAAAAAGCTTTATGCTTATCAAACACTGCCAGAAAAGAATCAACAGTTGGTGAAATTGTCAATTTAATGGCCGTTGATGCACAACGATTTATGGACTTGACCACTTATATCAATATGCTTTGGTCGTCACCATTACAAATTATATTGGCATTGTACTTCTTGTGGGACTTACTTGGACCATCTGTATTGGCCGGTGAGTTTGAAATTTTACTTGTGAAATTACCATTATCTTTTACCATGTCAAAAATCATATTGCAATAATTGTTTTATTCATACATTTTGCAAACAGGTTTGGCCGTTATGATTATTTTGATTCCAATAAATGGTGTAATTGCCAATAAAAAAAAAGTTCTTACAATTCGTCAAATGAAAAATAAAGACGATCGTGTTAAACTTATGAATGAAATTCTTGGCGGAATTAAAGTTATTAAATTGTATGCATGGGAACCAAGCTTTGAAGAACAAGTGCAAAAAATTCGTGAAAAAGAAATTAAGGTGATAAAGAATGGATCTTATTTGAATGCTGGAACATCGTTCTTGTTCTCTTGTGCTCCATATTTGGTATGAATTGCAATTTTTGAATTTTCTTTCAAAATGAACAATTTTCTTTTTCAAATTGTTCTAATTTTTTCACAATCTTTCATAAGATACTTCAAAATTATTCTCTTGAAATTATTTTCACTGAAAATTAAATTTTTTTTTTCTTTTTTTTTGAAAAACAGGTATCTCTTGTCACATTCTTCGTATATGTTTTCACTGGAGATGATCATATTTTAACAGCTGAAAAAGCATTCGTTTGTCTTACATTGTTCGATATTATTCGGTTGCCAATGGCTATGTTGCCATTGCTCATTGTATACATGATCGAGGTAAATTAGCACAGAACTCTGAGTTTTCTATGCTTTAAATATCGTTTTTTATGTTGCGTTTTTGTAGAAATTGTTTTACATGCATTTTTAATTAATACGTTTCTTTTTGTAAAAAATTATTCAAATTTCCTGATTAATTGTAATGCATATTCAAAATTTTAGACATATGTATCCGTGGAACGTATCAATAAATTCATGAACAGCGAAGAATTAGATCCAAAAAATGTAGCACATGATCCAGAAGGTAATTTCAACATTTCAACTTCTTTATTGATGATTATGATGCTTGAAGATTTTTTGATATTTAAAAAAATGTTTTCATTTAAATAGAATCACCATTATCAATTGAAAATGGAACATTTTCGTGGGGCAGCGAAGATCCAACTCTCAAAAATATCAATTTAGAAGTAAAGAAAAACAATTTGACTGCGATTGTTGGTACGGTTGGTTCTGGTAAAAGTTCAGTGATTTCAGCATTTTTGGGTGAAATGGATAGAATATCCGGACATGTTAACACATTTGGAACAATTGCATATGTTTCACAGCAAGCCTGGATTCAAAATGCAACTTTGCAAGATAATATTTTATTTGGAAAACCAATGGATCGAAAACGTTACAATCAGGTGATTGAGGCTTGTGCTTTAAAACAAGATCTTGAAATGCTTCCAGGTACAAAATGATTATTTAAATAAAAAATATTCAATGAATCGAATATTTAAATTAATTTATTCATTTGACGTTGTGTTTAAATAATCAACATTTCTTAAACAGGTGGCGATGCAACTGAAATCGGTGAAAAGGGTATCAATGTATCTGGTGGACAAAAGCAACGTATATCACTTGCTCGTGCCGTATACAATGATGCTGATATTTATTTGTTGGATGATCCATTGAGTGCAGTCGATGCTCATGTTGGTAAACATATTTTTGAAAATGTTATCGGTCCAACGGGTATTTTGGCATCAAAAACTAGATTGCTTGTTACACATGGTGTATCATGTTTGCCAAAAGTGGACAATATTTATGTAATGAAAGACGGTGAAATCAGTGAAATGGGCACAATGAAAGAATTAATTAATAGAAAGGGTGATTTTGCTGATTTTTTGATTCAACATTTGAAAGATGTGAACGACCAAGAAGAAGTGGAAGATTTCGATGATATTAAACAACAAATTGAATCAACATTGGGAACAAATCCAGATGCAGAACTTCGTGGTAAACTTGAACGTACAATTAGTAAAACACGTAGTGAATGTTATTCAGAAACGGCATCAATAAATGGTTATGTTACAGCTGAAAGTACGATATCGAATGATGATGGCGTTCGCCGGCGATCAGGGAATAAAGAAAGTACGGAACATGAAGCAAAAGCTGATAATGCTGATGATAACAACCAAAATTTGATTGAAGAAGAAAAAGCAGAAGAGGGAAGCGTTAAATGGGAAGTGTATAAACATTATCTCAAAAGTATCGGTGTTTCATTCACCGTTCTAACAATTATTTTACATATAGTGTTTCAAATATTTGCCGTTGGAGCAAATATGTGGCTATCAAAATGGTCAAATGATAAGACCGCTGGCAATGATACAGATGTAAGGAATATGTACTTGGCTGGTTATGCTGCTTTTGGTTTGGGACAAGGTAAATGATATTTTTGCATCAATATTTGTTTATTTCCTCTTTTTTTAATTACAATTTTGGGAATTACAACGTTTTTTTTTATCTTAATTCGTTCGAATAGTGATTTCCGTGTTTTTAGCAACATTAACTTTGTTCCTTGGAGCATTGGGTGCAGCTCGATATTTACATAATAATTTACTTCGAAAAGTACTTCGGGCTCCAATTCCAACATTCTTTGATGTTACCCCAATTGGACGTATTATTAATCGTATGAGTCACGACATGGATACCGTTGATAATGATTTTCCGGCCACACTTCGAGCATGGGTTGCTTGCATTTTCTCGGTATTTTTACTTATTCATTAGCAATTTTGCCAATCGATGTAATATGAATACTAATCTTGTTCCTTTTCACACTTTCTTCAATTAAAAGGTATTTTCAACACTATTCGTTGTCTGTTTGACAACATACTGGTGTTTGGCAATTATTTTACCAATTGGTATTGTTTACTATTTTGTACAACGATTTTATGTGGCTACATCACGTCAATTGAAACGTCTAGAAGCTGTATCAAAATCACCAATTTACTCACACTTCAGTGAATCAATTCAAGGTGCACCAACCATTCGAGCATATCAAGTTCAACAAAGGTAAATTTTGAATCAATGAATTCAGTATCAAGAGATTACTTGTTTTTGGCAAAAATTCTACAAACCCGTTTGTCAAACTTTTCAGATTTATAGCGGAATCAAATAAAAAGGTTGATTTTAATCAAGTATGTTATGCGCCAACTGTGATCGCAAATCGATGGTTAGCTGTTCGTTTGGAAATGGTCGGAAATTTAATCACATTTTCTGCTGCATTGTTTGCCGTTTTAAGTCGTAATTCAATTGATCCAGGCACAGTTGGTCTTTCAATTTCATATGCATTGCAAATTACACAAATATTGAATTGGTTGGTGCTCATGTCAAGCGAAGTTGAAACGAACATTGTTTCCGTTGAACGTATCAAAGAATATGCAGAAACAAAACAAGAAGCTGCTTGGGAGAATCCAAATGCTGTTGTGCCCGTAAATTGGCCAGAACAAGGAAAGGTTCAATTTGATAATTACGATGTTCGATATCGTGAAGGACTTGATCTTGTGCTACGTGGTTTATCCTTTACGATAAATGGAAACGAAAGAGTTGGAATTGTTGGTCGAACTGGAGCTGGAAAAAGTTCATTAACACTTGGATTATTCCGTATCATTGAATCAGCTGGTGGTTCGATTATTATCGATGGCCAAGAAATTTCCAAACTTGGTTTACATACATTGAGATCAAGATTAACCATCATCCCACAAGATCCCGTTTTATTCTCTGGATCACTTCGGATCAATCTTGATCCATTTGGACAGAAATCCGATGAAGATATTTGGCGTGTATTGGAATTGGTACATATGAAAACTTATGTTAATAGTTTGCCAGCCGGTTTAAATCATGAAATAACAGAAGGTGGTGAAAATTTATCAGTGGGACAAAGGCAATTAGTTTGCTTGGCTCGGGCTTTATTGCGAAAAACTAAAGTGGTTGTATTAGATGAAGCAACTGCCGCTGTGGATTTGGAAACTGATGATCTCATTCAAGTAAGTAATACTTACTAATTATATCGGGATATTTACAGAGATTTTTTAATACAATCGAAACTTGTGAATTATTTATTTGTTATCACAAATGAAGGAGGCCAATGGACGAAAAAGTTTTTTTTTTTTTTCAAATTTTTCTGGATACTTTTCAGACGATTTGGGACAAAAAATTTTTGGCACATGCTGTCCGAACTTTTTGTCCGCCCAAAAAAATTTTTTGTTCAAAATCGTCCGAAACGAATAAAGTCAAATTTTCGATCGGAAACATTTTTTGTCAGAATCTCTACCCGTTGTCACTCTTTAATCAACATTTTTTTTATAAATTTTTATGTTTCTTTCAGAAAACCATTCGGAGTGAGTTCAAAGATTGTACGATTTTGACAATTGCACATCGTTTGAATACAATCATTGATGCGGACAAAATTATTGTTTTGGATAAAGGTCGTGTCGCTGAATTTAATTCGCCTGCAGCATTGTTGGCAAATAAGAATTCAGCCTTTTACAGTATGGCCAAAGATGCTGGACTTGTTTAATTTTACGAAGTTTTTCTTAATAAACCGCGTCAACAGAAGACCAAGATTCAATTAAAAAATGCAAATCAGGAATTTTTCTGAACATATGAAGAGTACAAGAGCATACAAGAGCATTTTCGTTGATTTTCTTTACATTTGGCCAATCAGTTCACAATTAAACATAAAATTAGATAATTATGGGTAGAAGTTACCAACGTAAAAAAAAGTATAAAATCCAGCTCAAGAATTCGCTATTTTCATTTACTTATGGAGCAGAAAAGTTAAAGTATTCGACTTTCAATTTTAGATATTATTTTTGTAATTATTTAGTGAAAGCTTAAAATAAATGCATTGATGTAAGAAAATGAGATTTTTTTTTCAGATTTTGTTGGAAATTAACGACTTTATTCATCGAATTTATATTTTATTACAATTAAAATTCGAAAAATTAAATGTTAAATCCTTAAATCATTTAAAAACTATGAACAATTTATTTACGATATATAACAGGTTAAATTGTGCCATTTGCAATGTGGTGCAAAAAACATTATATTTGGTTAAAATGTGAATTTTTGTGCGATACATTGTGAGCAAATAAAATTGATATTTTCAAGATCACTTTACAATCCAAATGATCAATTATGGCAAAAAAATCGCTCTTCAAAACTTAACATTGTTCCATTCGATGCAATCAGCCTAATCATCTGCCAATGTCTTGAGCATCATATAAAATGTGCAAATCGATTTGAAAAACTGCAATAAAAATCGTGTACTCGATTAAATTTAGCTCTGAAAAATATAATCAATTGATGAAGTGAATTAATTCATACTTACAGAAGTGAATGTTTCCAAATTCAAGGCTACAACACCGAATCCAGAATACTGAATTGGTTTTTGAGTGTTTTGAATCATCAAAACGAAATATTTTTGTAAACGAATTGGCAGTTCATGCCAATTACATTCGTACAATGCGTCATTCATTTTTGCATAGCTTTCCGTTGCCAATTTACCGAAATAGCAATACACGAAAATATTCAATGTACCCAAAAGAATTGCAATGAGAATAATGAAAATATTTAAATCCACATGTTTGCAATTCTACAAAAGAAAATCAAAATTATTTTCAAATTGTGCTTGGGCTTTTATAACTGGAAAAATGAAACGTCTATTTCATATGAAATTAGAAAAAATTACCAAATCAAATTGAAAAACAGCACAAGCTGACATTACTACACTGGAAAGCAACTCTATCAAAGCAATTGGGCGATATACATTTTCAGATTCCAAAAACCAACTACAAGATAAAAGAAAATAAATCATTGATTTAATCTAACTGAACTAGAATAGACATCTTCAAGCTTGATGCGTTCCAAAACAACAATAACAAATTAATATGACCATTGATTCAATAGACACACAGTTGTGTTAATTTAGATTTTGAACAAGCATGAAGAAAAGTACAACTTCTTCTTTGTGAAGATTTATCAATGTGAATGACTCATTCATTCACACGCACCCTGCGATTCTTAAGATATGCTGAACATCTACTTAAAAAATTCATTAATCAAATTCAAAATACTCACTTTTTAGCTGTGATATGAAAACGAATTATATTGCAAATGGATTCATCATAATTTCTTTGCGATTTAATTCGATTCAATTGTCGAACGGACGAATGAAACATTTCGTAAAATGCATGATGATGTAAGCACATCGAAATGAACAACATCATAATTACTCCATTGAGCCACATGTAACAAAAAGATAATGATATGCTGAAACAAATCTCGGCTAAATATCCGAGCAATGTTTGATGATCCCATGGTAAACTTAAAGAAAAATTGATGAAATTTAATTTATTGATCTATTATCAAAAGTGTCATTTGTGCTCACATAAATCGGTATGGGAAATAAAATTGGTCGGAAACTAATTCGCCATGTTGATAATAACTCAAAAGAACAGAAAGCACGGACATCAAAACCAAATTCATAATTAAAGTAATAAATACTTTAATGTAGTTTTTCCAAATCCATTCGCTTTTTGCATTTGCACGCATCAAATATTTGAACGAGTCCTCATTTTCATCTGCATTTATGAAAACAATTGAAAAGTAGTTAACTATGACAAAAATTGAAACGGTAATTTAATAAAACATTTGAATGGCAAATTATTTTACTTGCGGCATAAATGTCCGTTAAACGATCAATTAACAATGTGATTTTATGTCGCAAAAGGAATGCAATCACAAAGATATACATCGATCCAAAGTAGGCAGACGCTTGGAGAAGGGCAAACAATGATCTTCAAAATCATCTGATATATGGCGCACAAAGAAAGCAATACTGGCCAGAAATGTACATGTTAAAAAAACGAAACAAGTAAAACCAATAAAAAAATGAGCAATTTTCATCCATTGACTAGTTTCCTTATTTCCATGATACACCCAAATCCAAGCCAATGCTTGTTTTATAGTTTCCAGAACGATCATATTTATATTATATAATTTCTATGTCTTTTTTAATTTCTTCAAATAGAAATTCGATTATTTGAACTGTTGGCTTAAAATTATTGTGATTTATTCACTTTCCTTGAAATGAATTTTCAAAAAAAAAAAAATAATTTTTTCTCTATAAATTTTATGATAGATTAAATCTCCAACAATGATCAACGAACACTTCACCTCTTACGAACAAACTACAAATGCGAAAACCATTTAGCAATGTAAACGCACAAAGAATTGTTTTGATATAGAAGGACGTAGCCTACGCCACGTAGGCAATTGCATAAAAATTGTTTTTTTTATGGAAAATTTCAATTACTTTCCGAACATCAAAATTCTGTAAAGAACCAATTAGTTGTTTTATTCAAAATATGCAGTATATGGACTTTGTACATTTTACATGTTCGTCATTATTCCAGAAAATGTAGTAGCTCAGATGAAGAAATTCACACATTTCTTATTCAAATTGACTGAAGCTTTGCGTCATTCAAATAATTCGGTTTCTTCAAATGTCGTACGATTGAAAGCAGCCAATAAGCAATGAGTGCTTATGCCAATTCAAAATTCAATAATTCAAAAAAAGCTATATTCATAACGATTCTGAATTCATAGGGGCAAAGTACAAGGTCGAAAGCTAATTAAATGTTATATTTAGATCTCATTACGTGGAGCTTCAAACAATTAATCAATTTCCTTTTGACATTAACTGCTTACGTACCAACTGAATTTTAATTTAAATTTTTTTTTTGATTAGTTATTGCCAATAAAAATATAAAACGAAATAGACAATTTATATTATTAAATATCCATGTGCCCATCTAATTTACTGCCAAGATGAAAATATCTGATAACATTGATGGCAATGAAGTCTATGAAATAAAACCATCAAAATAAACGTTGAAGATAATGACTTTATTCATAACATTTATATTTTATTACAATTAAAAATCGAAAAATTGAATGTTATCTCCTTTAATCATCTGAACGGGTTGAGAACATGCAATTAATACATACAACAGGGCATTTGTACCATTTGCAAAGTACATATTGTTGGTGCAAGAAACATTATATTTGGTTAAAATGTGTGTTTTTGTGCGATACATTGTTAGCAATTAAAATCGACATTTTCAAAATCATTTTACAACCCAAAGAGTCAAGTATGGCAAAAAAATCGCTCTTCAAAATTTAACATTGTTTCATTCGATGCAATCAGCCTAATCATCTGCCAATGTCTTGAGCATCATATAAAATGTGCAAATCGATTTGAAAAACTGCAATAAAAATCGTGTACTCGATTAAATTTAGCTCTGAAAAATATAATCAATTGATGAAGTGAATTAATTCATACTTACAGAAGTGAATGTTTCCAAATTCAAGGCTACAACACCGAATCCAGAATACTGAATTGGTTTTTGAGTGTTTTGAATCATCAAAACGAAATATCTTTGTAAATGTATTGGTAGTTCATGCCAATTACATTCGTACAATGCGTCATTCATTTTTGCATAGCTTTCCGTTGCCAATTTACCAAAATAGCAATACACGAAAATATTCAATGTACCCACCAGAATTGCTATGAGAATAATGAAAATATTTAAATCCACATGTTTGCAATTCTACAAAAGAAAATTAAAATTAGTTTCAAATTGTGCTTGGGCTTTTATAACTGGGAAAATGAAACGTCTATTTCAAAATAAAAATTACCAAATCAAATTGAAAAACAGCACAAGCTGTAATTACTACACTGGAAAGCAACTCTATCAAAGCAATAGGGCGATATACATTTTCAGATTCCAAAAACCAACTACAAGATAAATGAAAATAAATCATTTATTTTATTTATTTATTGCACCGCTAATAACTGGCTGTATATACTATATAACAAAAATATTACAAAGAGATCACGATTTAACAACTATCGAATATATCAATAGGGAGATCAAACAATTTTCTTTTAAATACATTTCTATTGGTAGATTCTACAAACAGTGCTTCAATAATATTAGCATATTTACAAATAATCGTAATTGGAGCATTTGGATTCCTATTTAAAACATTTGAAACTCTGAAAAGTTCAGCATTACGAAAATTACGCGGATTAGGATTAATATAAAACCATTTTTTTACAAATGGACAATGAATTCTATCGTTAAGCAAGTCATACAGAAACAATAACGCAAAGTTGATTCTCCGTCGACTGAGTCTAATCATACTCAACGTTCTTAAACGGTTATCATAATGCGAAATTTGGTAATTATTTGAATTATTTGGATATTCTTGGAGCGCAAACATTGAAAATTGACGTTGAATTCTTTCGATGAAATCAGACTTAGTTGAACCTATGTTTAGCCTACACAGTACTAGCATAATCAAGGTTTGGTTGAACAAATGCTGAATAAATTGCCTTTCTTGTGGTTTGATCATTTATATCCCGTGAGAAACGTTTCACAAAACCCAGTGCAGAGTTTGCTTTAGAGTTTATCATATCAATGTGTGTTTGAAAATTCAGTTTATCATCTATCAATACACCTAAATCTCGCTGTATACTAGAATTTGCAAAATAGTAATCACCATAAGAGTATAAAGGTTTAGTTTTGTGTTCTTCCACGGTGTCCGATTTATCGCCTTTTTTGAAAATCGGGCGAACACAATAACATTTCCAAGCGTTCGGAAATATGCCAGTTTGAAGAGATTCACACAGACAGAACTATTTGTACATCTAGTACGACTTATTTGAATTTTGACGTTTTTCTACATGTGTTGAAAAATTCACAACATTGTCGTACACAGATTTCTATACGTTTTATTGAGCGGGAAGAGGGGAAACATAGCTGTGTGCGAAAATATTTCTCCTTCGCACTCAACTGTATATCAATAGTATAGAAGTATATGTACGAGTCGTACAGTACGACTATGTTGTGAATTTTTCAACAGACGCAGAAAAACGTTAAATTTCAAAAAAGTCGTAGTAAATGTACGAACAGTTCTGTCAGTGCATTAAATATAAGTGTAAGTGGCTCATATAACACCTTCATTGATTTAATCTAACTGAACTAGAATGGACATATTCAAGCTTGATGAGTACCAAAACAACAATAACAAATTAATATGACCTTTGATTCAATAGACACACAGTTGTGTTAATTTGGATTTTGAACCAGCAGGAAGTACAAATTCTTCTTTGTGAAGATTTGCCAATCTGAATGACTCATTCATTCACACGCACCCTGCGCTTCTTAAGATATGCTGAACATCTACTTAAAAAATTCATTAAACAAATTCAAAATACTCACTTCTTAGCTGTGATATGAAAACGAATTATATTGCAAATGGCTTCTCCATAATTCCTTTGCGATTTAGTTTGATTCAATTGTCGAACGGACGAATGAAACATTTCGTAAAATGCATGATGATGTAAGCACATCGAAATGAACAACATCATAATTACTCCATTGAGCCACAAGTAAGATACAGCTATTGTTATGCTGAAACAAATCTCGGCTAAATATCCGAGCAATGTTTGATGATCCCATGGTAAACTTAAAGAAAAATTGATGAAATTTAATTTATTGATCTATTATCAAAAGTGTCATTTGTGCTCACATAATTCGGTATGGGAAATAAAGTTGGTCGAAAACTAATTCGCCATGTTGATAATAACTCAAAAGAACAGAAAGCACGGACATCAAAACCAAATTCACATTAAAAGCAATCGCTACTTTAATGTAGTTTTTCCAAATCCATTCGCTTTTTGCATTGGCACGCATCAAATATTTGAACGAGTCCTCATTTTCATCTGCATTTATGAAAACAATTGAAAAGTAGTTAACTATGACAAAAATTGAAACGGTAATTTAATAAAACATTTTAATGACAAATCATTTTACTTGCGGCATAAATGTCCGTTAAACGATCAACTATGAATGTGATTTTATGTCGCAAAAGGAATGCAATCGCAATGATATAAATCGATCCAAAGTAGGCAGACGCTTGGAAAAGGGCAAACAATGATTCTTCAAAATCATCTGATATGTGGCGCACAAAGAAAGCAATACTGGCTAGCAATGCACATGTTAAAATAACGAAACAAGTAAAACCAATAAAAAAATGAGCAATTTTCATCCATTGACTAGTTTCCTTATTTCCATGATACACCCAAATCCAAGCCAATGCTTGTTTTATAGTTTCCAGAACGATCATATTTATATTATATAATTTCTATGTCTTTTTTTAATTTCTTCAAATAGAAATTCGATTATTTGAACTGTTGGCTTAAAATTATTGTGATTTATTCACTTTCCTTGAAATGAATTTTCAAAAAAAAAAAAATAATTTTTTCTCTACAAATTTTATGATAGATTAAATCTCCAACAATGATCAACGAACACTTCACCTCTTACGAACAAACTACAAATATGAAAAACATTTAACAATTTAAACGCGACAAAGAATTGTTTTGATATAGAAGGACGTAGCCTACGCCACGTAGGCAATTGCATAAAAAATGTTTTTTTTATGGAAAATTTCAATTACTTTCCGAACTTCAAAATTCTGTAAAGAACCAATTAGTTGTTTTATTCAAAATATGCAGTATATGGACTTTGTACATTTACATGTTCGTCATTATTCCAGAAAATGTAGTAGCTCAGATGAAGAAATTCACACATTTCTTATTCAAATTGACTAAAGCTTTGCGTCATTCAAATAATTCGGTTTTTTCACATGTCGTACGATTGAAAGCAGCCAATGAGCAATAAGTGAATATGATCATTTAAGATTTAGTAATTCAAAATATAGCCAAAACTATCCTGTATTCATGAGGTCAAAATACAAAATCAATAGCTAACAAAATTTTATATTTTAAGCGCAATACCATGACTGCGATAGAAATGTATAACGAATGTATTCACTCTTGTGAACAAATTGTAAAGTTTAAATGATTAGATATGCATTAGAAAAATGCTTATATATAGAGGGACTCTATAACTTGAGCAATAAATGCGAATGTGAAGTTTAAATTACTATCCAAACATTAAAAGTTTGTAAGGATTTTCAATAGGAATTCCCTATTACACATTTGACCAAGGCTTCACATACGCTGAAAACGTCAGCTTGAAATAAATCCATAAGATGGATTTATCCGAAGGATTTGACGCTAAGTTGGTTGCATTGAATATTTTACATTTATCTATAATGTGACTTAATTTTGAGGCCACATTGAAAGAATTCACAATTTTTAACTTTGGCCACAATGGAAAAATTGGGCCACATTATAAATAAATGCAAAAATTCAATGAAACCTATGCAGTGACAAATCCATCGTCTAAATCCACCTGATCGATTTATTTCAAGCTGACGTTTCAATCGTAAGTAAAGCCTTGCATTTTGTCTATTTTTCATACAAAGTTTATTTCATATAAGGTGTTTTTTGTGTTTAAAATGTACAGTGTCCACGAATTGTGTGCAATGGTTATTCTGTGAATAATTGTGAAAAGTAACATTTGTAATATGAATTTAGTGCATGGACTTTGTACATCTATTTATATCTTCATTTTAATTTTTTTCAACTTTTACTTGTTGAATTGAGCAAAAATATCGAACGATTTTAAGTTAGCCAATGAGTAATGAGTGCATTTTATGCATACTGTTTATGCACATTTAAATAATTAAAATCAATAACACAGGGCTGGTATTCTACGAATATTTTTTGGCGAATCGGTATTTTGTAATAACCTAAAAAAACACAACATTTTTAAGAACAGTTTTGTGACAAATATCAATATTAACCATTGTTCTTAATAGGCCACATTTGGCTTTATTCAAAATATTTCTCGATTAGGTCCCATGTTTCACAGAAAAATCTAATATTTGCAGAAAATCTTCAAATTTTATTCGGAATAATTCCTTCGATTCAAGATATGATGAAAATATGTTGTGATAAATGTTTAAACATCAGCTGATGTTAAAAAATTGTTTGTTTATGTATTTCTTGGAATATTTGTAGTAAAGAATGTAAAATATACGTTTACATTGTAGGAATTGGGCATAAACTCAATTATCCACTTTAAGAAATATCTATCGATCATGCCATTGAATTCTTGTTGTCGCATTTTTATTGAATTGGCTCAAGCTTCGATACAATAAAGCAATTAATAATCGTAATATTCATGGTTAATTCATTCTTGAAATAATTTAGAGATATCATGTCATAAAATTGAGATTGATTAGTCATATATCAAAGAGATACTTTGTTTGATGGCTAAGATGGATGGAAAATTCGAGAAACCATCGACAAATGAAAATTATTAAAAAAATATGTATGTTTTGAAAAATTTGAATTTGTATTGGTTTCAATATGTGCATATTAACAAATGCACTCTTTTTCTTCTTTTATCAAAGTGTATTGTACTTTGACATGTAAATAATTTTACAAAAACTCATTATTTAAAGTGCAAAATCTATCAAATGTGACAAAAAATTTGTGGATTCATAGAATTTATGTTGATGCGAATAATTTTTTAAGCATTTGAAAAAAAAAAAAAAAATAACTTGTGTTTTCTTTTTTCAAATATCTCAATAAATCATCAAAAAATTTTCCAAAAAAAAAAAAAAAATCAATTAAAATGATTAAGATCTATCACTGTGAAGATCTCGAGCGTGAATTTTACAAAGCCATCGTACAAAATGGAACCAGGTATGTATTTGAATTAACATTTTTATACACAATATTTACGATTATTTCAAAAGTTTTCTTTTTTTATTCATTTTATTTCCAAACAATATTCATATTGATTTTGAGTCTTAACTCAGGGAAATAAGATTTGATTGAATGAAAAATGTCTTTAAAATTAAAATAAAAATAGAAATTGTGAAACGACTAATTTCGATGCATTTTCTTAATTTTAGATCAACAACACCAAAATCACCGTGTGAAACTATAAATGCCCATCCATCTGAAGAGCACATCGATTGGACCACAGAACCGCAATTTCTATGGTGTTTATGTCCATATGGTGGAGTATATTATTATGAAGGTTTAAGCACCACTTCAACATTCAAAACACTTTTGTATCGTCTAAAAATGGAAAGCGAATTGAGAAAACGTTTTGCAGATATATATCAAGGTCCTATTACAAATATTGGCAAGAAACGTTTGAATTGAAGAATTGATCATATGAAAGTGTTATATGAAAGTGGTTTGAATCTTCGCTTATGCTGTATAAAAACCACGACGTTTTTTTTTTAAAGATAGTTATTTTCTAAGTGCTCAAGAACAAAGTGAAAGAAAAAAAAAAAACATTTTATGATATTATGCTTGAGCCTTTGTTGTACTGAACAATTGGTTCGATACCTTATTTGTCAAATGCAAACAACTTCATAATTTGTATACGTTGATCTTAAAAAGGTAATGTTTTCTTAAGGCGCTGAAGGGCATTATAGGTCTTTAAATGATTGTTGTTGTTGTTGACATTCACCTTATTATTGAGCGCAGAAGACAATAATGCTAACAATTCCAACAAAAACCGTAGCATAGTATTAAGAAACCAAGAAGAAGAAAAAAACATTTTAACAATTAAGTTAAACCCAACTTGGCTTGATTATGTGGTTTTTGGACATATGCCTAAATCTGACGTATTTTCATAACTAAATATGGCTTGGGAATGCTGCAAATATTCAAAATACACAATACGAATTGATGTCGGTAATTATCCATTTGGGTCATGAATAGCGGTCACTATAACCAAATTTAAATGGTCTTTATTATTCAATGATAACCATATGCAACAATTAAACGAAATGAATTTAAATCGAATCGAAAATGATGGTTTTATGTTATTTTTCAAACAAATGATTCGTCCTCTTGCTATTGAAGATAGTTTGTCAAATTTGTTTTAAATATTTTTAAATCTATAAACTGAATAAATTTATTCTATTGAACAAAACAAAACAAAAAAAAAGAGGAACGCAAAAATAAACAGAAAACCAGTATAAATACTGGTACGATTATAGAAAAGAGCCAACTTCGCTTCTCTCAATTGTTGAGAACGGAATATCATCTGGTCTAGTAAGCTAGGGAATTCGAAAACAATAAAGGGAACTTCGAAAACTATAAAGGGAGCACAAAACCTAAACAAAAAGTTTTATTCGTTATTCGATAGTTTTACAATTCCTCTATCAAAAAAAAAAAAAAAAAAAAAAAAAAGGAATTCATTCAGAGGGTTTTTGTAGTGCAGGAACCCAACATTTATTGGCGCCCGGAAAGGGACCAGAGCCGTAATACAGGGCAACAAGAAGACTTTGTTGTTATAAGTACGGTATCTAGTAAAATCAAAAATTTGTGACAGAATAAGTGTAATTGAACTATATTGCTACGAGGTACTTCCAACCGAAGCAGAATTCATGAAGCAGTTTCCATGTCAGTGTGATGTTCATCAGAAAATAAATCTTCAGCGTCTACAGGGAAAAGCAGTAAAACCATCAGATAAATGGTGTTGGATGGACCTGACTCCAGACAATTCACGAGAACCAGAATTTCATATGTATATATACAACAAAATTGATAAAATATTGAAAGAAAGAATGGCTAAGTTAGCGGTCAATCAGGGAAATGACCCACCGGAAAGGTCACCAGGAGAAACATCGCAGGGAAATAACCAAACACCCAACAACCCTCAAACAAATGAGACGGAATATGGTGAGTTTATCAAATCAACCCAACAACTGAAGGGAGAACTAGGAAAAATTACCCAAGCATATCTAAGAAATGCAACAAAAGAAGATTTAGAATCGAAATTACGATTCTTACAATCTCAGTATGAAAGTAACAAAGACCAGATGAGGACCATCGATGTAACTCAATTATCATCGGACCAGGCTTCATCATTAAACAGGAAGAAACTTGAGCTAAAATGTCAGATGGGACTAAGGGAAGGAGAACTGAACCAAGAAATTTTGGAAAAACACAAGGAAGAACATCGGCAAATTGTCCAAAGCCACGTAGACGCAAACGCTCGCAGAGAGCAGCAGACCAGTCGAGAATTAGAGGGATTGAGGGAGCAATTAAAAGAGGCCAATCAGAAATTAATCGATTGCGAACCATCTACTCCACGGCAGAGCCGTCAAATGCAACCCCAAGAGAAAAAGCAGACTATAGCCCAGGCAACTCTTCAGGATGATAGCAGTGTGAGCGAAACAGAAGACCAGGTCAGAACCAAAAGAGATCAAGCCTACCGGAGCGAAGATGTAGCAATTTATTTTTTTTTTTTTTTTTTTTAGGTTTCTTCTTCTTCTGAGAGTAATATTCCTAATTTTACGATAGGTCTCCTGTATAATCCTGTGGAAGTGCGGACAAGAACATTTCTCACCAACCCATCTATTCCCACAAATACTTCTTGAATTCGTCCAAGTTTCCAATTTACAGGATGTATGTTTTCTTCCTTAATTATAACTAAATCTCCTTTTACATTTTTGTTTTCCCTCAACCTACTTAAATATTCGTCTTGCCATCGCTTCCAGAAATGCTGAATCATTTTTTGAACATGATTCCACCGTGTTAGTCGATTCACTGGAACGTCTGCTGGTTGTCATATGGGTTACCTTCCCTTTGGAATATCACATACCCTAAGCGAGTTTTTTGGGCGATGGTCAACTTGTCTATTGATTTTAGTACCTCTGGTTCCACAATTTGGATCCAGATGCTGACACCGAACAAAGCATCAATTTGTGATGGAGTATTGTGGTCGTCAGCTAATTGTTCTTTTATACTCTTCCAATTCATGGTTGATTCACTAGGTTGGTAATTCGTTATGGTTCTTACCACATAGAATTTTTCTCTCAGATATTTCCCATTTGATTACTTGACATTTAGTAATACTTCACCTAATGATGATCCTAAGCTACTCCCTCCAATCCCAGTGAAAGCGGTCCTATGTTGAATTAGTTGCACATTTATTTTTTTGATGACGGATTTTGTCACCAAATTCACTTGTGACCCATTGTCACACATGGCTCGCACTCTGACCTCTTTATGGGTGTCCCCTTCCAGGTCAGTTTTGGCCGTACCTAATATCACGTTTGTTCTTTCATTTCTTTGTTGAAGAATTATTTTCTCTTCATTTGTCTTCCCTGATAGCTGCCAAGTATTTTCGCTTACTTGCAAATTCTGTTCAACTTTGCCCTTTTCTTTCCCTAATTGTTTCGAACTGGTTTCCCTTTGCCTTCTTTTTCTCTCTCCCTTATCTCCCTGTTCTACTAGTTTTTTTCTTGTTGATGGGCTGCGGTGACACAGTCCCAATCCTCCTCGTCCGGAATCACATGTTTAGGCTTTGTTCCGATTTGGCGAACTTTCTTTATTGCGTGAACATTTCGCTGATTGTCTACCTTTGGTTTGAATGCGAAAGGTTTCCTGTCAACCCTGTCATGTTGTCGTCAACTATCGTTCTCTTTTTTAAAACATAATTGAAGATGATGTGGACCCCCGCAATATGCACAATCTTCTGCTTCACACATACCAAACTGATGTTTTAACAAACATTTGAAGCAGGACTTAAATGAGGCAATGATGTCGAATTTTACTTTTGCACTTTCTTTCTTGAAAGAGTCGCAATTCCAAATTCGATGATCTCCCTGACAGAGAGGGCATTGATACTTTTTCTTCACTGGTTGCCCTTTCGGCTGATTCACTTGAAATACCTTCTTGCCACGATTGCGGCCTCCTGTTCCTTTTAACAGTTGACTCAGTCGTTCACTCTGGTTGTGGTGTAAATCTATAGCTCTTCTTTCTAAGAATTCCAGCAGGTCTCCCACCTTTAGCAGATCATTATTTCCTTTATGCTGTTTCCACTCGTTCCTGGACTCTTCGTCCATTTTTGTCAATATTATGAAAGTTAAAAACGGGTCCCAGTTGGCCACTGGGACTTGGAGACCTGGCAAAGCTCGAAGTAGTTGATTTGTTGCGTCTATTATGTTGCGTAATTTTGAAAATGAAGCGCGTTGATTGAAAATCGGGGCGACTTCTAAAAATCTCCTGATATATTCGTTGACAATCTCATCTTTTCTGTCGAATCTTTTTATCAGGTCACTGCAAGCTGCTTCGTAATTTTCCCTTGTCAATTGGTATCCCCTAATCGTATCGAAAGCAATTCCTTTCAGGTGTGTCCGTAACTGGTGGAATTTCATAGTTCCAGATATCTTTGGATTAAAATGAATCAAATACTCAAAAAACTCTTTAAATTGATGCCAGGTTGTTAAGTCGCCATCAAATATGGGCAATTCAACTCTATCGAGCTTGAAGTGGATTGCTACATCTTCGCTCCGGTAGGCTTGATCTCTTTTGGTTCTGACCTGGTCTTCTGTTTCGCTCACACTGCTATCATCCTGAAGAGTTGCCTGGGCTATAGTCTGCTTTTTCTCTTGGGGTTGCATTTGACGGCTCTGCCGTGGAGTAGATGGTTCGCAATCGATTAATTTCTGATTGGCCTCTTTTAATTGCTCCCTCAATCCCTCTAATTCTCGACTGGTCTGCTGCTCTCTGCGAGCGTTTGCGTCTACGTGGCTTTGGACAATTTGCCGATGTTCTTCCTTGTGTTTTTCCAAAATTTCTTGGTTCAGTTCTCCTTCCCTTAGTCCCATCTGACATTTTAGCTCAAGTTTCTTCCTGTTTAATGATGAAGCCTGGTCCGATGATAATTGAGTTACATCGATGGTCCTCATCTGGTCTTTGTTACTTTCATACTGAGATTGTAAGAATCGTAATTTCGATTCTAAATCTTCTTTTGTTGCATTTCTTAGATATGCTTGGGTAATTTTTCCTAGTTCTCCCTTCAGTTGTTGGGTTGATTTGATAAACTCACCATATTCCGTCTCATTTGTTTGAGGGTTGTTGGGTGTTTGGTTATTTCCCTGCGATGTTTCTCCTGGTGACCTTTCAGGTGGGTCATTTCCCTGATTGACCGCTAACTTAGCCATTCTTTCTTTCAATATTTTATCAATTTTGTTGTAATATGAAATTCTGGTTCTCGTGAATTGTCTGGATTCAGGTCCATCCAACACCATTTATCTGATGGTTTTACTGCTTTTCCCTGTAGACGCTGAAGATTTATTTTCTGATGAACATCACACTGACATGGAAACTGTTTCATGAATTCTGCTTCGGTTGGAAGTACCTCGTAGCAATATAGTTCAATTACACTTAGTCTGTCACAAATTTTTGATTTTACTAGATACCGTACTTATAACAACAAAGTCTTCTTGTTGCCCTGTATTACGGCTCTGGTCCCTTTCCGGGCGCCAATAAATGTTGGGTTCCTGCACTACAAAAACCCTCTGAATGAATTCCTTTTTTTTTTTTTTTTTTTTTTTGATAGAGGAATTGTAAAACTATCGAATAACGAATAAAACTTTTTGTTTAGGTTTTGTGCTCCCTTTATAGTTTTCGAAGTTCCCTTTATTGTTTTCGAATTCCCTAGCTTACTAGACCAGATGATATTCCGTTCTCAACAATTGAGAGAAGCGAAGTTGGCTCTTTTCTATAATCATACCAGTATTTATACTGGTTTTCTGTTTATTTTTGCGTTCCTCTTTTTTTTTTTTTTTTTTTTTTATTAATCGCTATTTTTGATTCCCTTTGTTCGCCTTTAATGTTGCACCGTAGTCTATTCAATTGTCTCCCTTTTGTGGACACAAGTGTTCAAGTATCCATTGTTTTAATACTGTTTTCTTTTTTACTGGGCACGATTCATTGTAGTCATTTCAATTGTCTCCATTTTGTGGACACAAGTGTTCAAGTATCCATTGTTTTAATACTGTTTTCTTTTTTACTGGGCACGATTCATTGTAGTCATTTCAATTGTCTCCATTTTGTGGACACAAGTGTTCAAGTATCCATTGTTTTAATACTGTTTTCTTTTTTACTGGGCACGATTCATTGTAGTCATTTCAATTGTCTCCATTTTGTGGACACAAGTGTTCAAGTATCCATTGTTTTCTCGTCGTGGGGTTACTCACTCGTCGGTTATGATTTAAATTTAGTTTTAGTAGTAGTTTTTATTGTAGTCTAAGTTTAGGCGTTTTTTTGTATTTTCTTTTCGTTTGCCCATTTGAATCCATCCGTTTGGATTCAAACATAGTTGATAGAAGACTACCATCACCATCATTCTCCGATAAAAAGGTATCAACGAGGACCGAATGCTGAAAAATGTGGCTCAATATTTTCGCCGTAGACGTGATTGTATTGTGATATTTGTGCCAGAGCATCGAACAATAATGATGTGCAGCTTGTGTCGATCTGTAACCGAGTCACCGAAAAACCGAAAATCAAAAATGTGATATCTAACTTTTAAGTCGTGTGTCGAGCTCAAGCTGATCATCCGGCCAATATAATTATCTCCGTTAACCCAAAGCGACAATAAACTCGTGAGAGAAAAAATCGTCACCAAGAACGGACACAGCCATAACAAGAGCAGCAGCAGCAAAAACCTGGGGGTTTTGAACTCGAACAAATACAACATTTCTTTTCGAATTATTACTGATGCATCGAATCAATCAAATATCCAGCGAATTTGCGAATAATATACGTATTAATACGAATATTTACTCAGATCGTAACTCAAAAAGACTGTGCTCTTGTCACATCCTTCATTCTCTTTTCATTCTTTATTGATGCATATACACGTTGTTGTTTTTGTAATTCGTTCCTGCTTTGTGTATCTTGCATTATATATTCACAAAGTTTGCGAATTTTCAGCGAATATTTCACTTTGAAACGTATTTCAAACCTTTCCACTGAATTGCATATACAAATATATGAAAAAATGTTCATTCGCAAATAGTTCCATTCCCCTAGGCAACAACAAGAGCAAAACAACAACAACAGCAACAGAGGCGGAATTCCGGAAAATGGATTCCGTCAAAATCGTCGCAATAAGAATGGAGATTTATTTGTTGTATGGAACCGTGATGTTAATTCCAGCCGAAACATAATGCATAAAGGTAAGTTCTGCAAAGCAGTATTTTAAATTCTAAATAACGTCGTAATTTTAAATTTTTTTCTCCTTTTATATATTATAGGTCTGTGCATGGTATTCACCGTCGAATGATTGGATATGCTCCAGAGTAACAACAACAACAAAAATCACCAAAAATATTTATAAATAATATTTATTAAATACAAAATGTTAACCAACAATGTTGCAATGTTTACAATATTAGGTTCTTTAAGCGTCATGCGAAATTTACATGTGGGTGCTCGCATTACAAGTAAAAATTACTAGTAAATCCAATCTAAAAGGATAGAAAACGCGTCTGTGGGACAATAGAAAAATATTCAAAAATGTCTTGAACTTCACAGAAAAGAAGAAAAACAAAATGTTGAAAATGTATTTTGTGTATAGAATGTAAGCGCTTTTATTGATTTCAGATAATTACAGATTGGAATACGAATTTGTTTCTCTTTTTCTCACAATCACTTAGTTATTCAATTAGTGAAAATAATTGAAAAAATGTGGCTCACAGTGTGTTTGTGTGTGAATATTAACATGGCTCCAATGTAAAGAGATTGCTAATTGCTTTAAAACTTAGAAATAGCTATCAAGAAAACAGAATTCTTAAATATGCAGAAGAAAACATAAAAAAAAATTGCTAAACAATAATTTTCGTTCATTTTTTGTTTTTTTATTACGTGTTCAATGATTGTGATTTCAATTTTTTTTCTCTAATCTTTTTTTTTCTTTTCATATTTACTTGAATTTTCAATGGTTTTGAATTTAATGAATGAAAATAAATAAAACTGATGCTTTAAAAATTGACAAAATAAAAAAAAAAAAAAAAAACTATTTTGTAAACACTTGTTACTTTACGTGCACAACAATAACCGCATTGAATCATTCTTCGTATTGGGAATTTATTAAGTTATTAAGTTAATGGGTTAATGGAGAAATTATATTACTTGAAAAATAAATGCATGAAAATTCATAAAAATGTCCATTTGCTATGCAATTTTCCAACAAAACATCTTCAAGCAATATAATTCAAAATTGGGGTAATTACTGCACTTGAATTTATGTTAATATGGATACGGATATAAATAGTTTTAGGTTATATGTCACATGATAAATATTCAAAAGGGTTTTTTGTGCTTCATTATTATTTTTTTCTTCTCTTTCATTCATCTATTTGCTGTCTCTATTTTTTTTTTTTTCTTCTTTTTTTTTCAATTCACATTAATTTTTAATTCGTGTATGTAATGTCAAACTTATGACTTATGTGCACAGATTTTATCGAAGTTTTCAACAATTCTTAAATACAATCACATCTCGTGAACAATTTAATTTCGAAAAAAAAAAAATGTACTGTTTAGGTTTTTTTTTTTTTTTTTTCTTCATATTTTGTTTGTTTGTTTTTGGTTATTACATTTGTACACTTTATGAAACCGTTGGTTTTAACGAGAACGAAAGTTTTGGACGGGAATTATTCTTGCCCAAAATCATTTTCTGTTCTTCTTTCACACGTTTTTCATGCTCTTTGCGCATTTTTTGCCTGGTTTCATCCATTTTTCTCTGCTCTTCAATTATGCTTAACCGCTCTTCGGCCTAATTTTTTGAAGAAAAAAGAAAAATATTCACATAAATAATTTACATCCAACATTGTTAATTGATTATTGAACATTTTAAAGATTTCATAACATTGTTGACCATTTTCAATGCAATTTTGGGAATTTTTTTAAAATTAAGATGAAAGCAAAAAAATTAAAATTACAACGAAAAACTGTAAAAAATCAAAATTTTGAAATTTGTTGGAAAAAAATTTTTTAAAAAAAAATTATAAAAAAAAAATATTTACCAATTTCTTTTGAGCCTCTTCAATTTTTTTATTATTTTCGGCGATGATTTGTTCAAGTTCTTCACGTTTTTTCCGTTCAGTTTCCTACAAATGAGATTATCCATTTAATATTGCAGAATATAAGTAAAAGAGTGAAGCCATGAAATGTCTTCAACACGAAAAAGAATAAGAAAAAAATATGATTGCAACAATGTAAAATTGAGTAAATAATCAATTTATTTTCCTACGTAAGCGGTACTTTTGTTTTTTTTTTTTTTTTTAATTATTGTATATAAATATTTGTTTGTATTTTTTTTGGTTCATTATTAATTAATAATAATTTTTCACTTTACATTTTACCTACAGAAAAAGAGAAATCACAATGTTATGCAAAAATTTGTATTTTGAATAATATGAAACTAAATTGTAATATTTGAGAAATAAGCACAAAATCATGGATAAAGAAACAAAAAAACTGTAAACAACTTAATAATGAAAAATAAAAAAAAAAAAACAAGTAGAAAGCCGGAAAGAAG
The DNA here is from genome assembly GCA_029041755.1 of Resseliella maxima. Classification (NCBI taxonomy): domain Eukaryota; kingdom Metazoa; phylum Arthropoda; class Insecta; order Diptera; family Cecidomyiidae; genus Resseliella; species Resseliella maxima. Next base: position 76,551 of record JAQOWM010000934.1, read on the forward strand.
ATTCTGGGTTTCAATTTCACTGAGGGGAAGGATAGTTCAGTGAATTATTTGTCAACCAAAATGAAAAAAAAAAAAAAAAAAATAAATAAATAACACGGTGTCATGTGCATTATGTTCATGTAATAAAAGAGCTAATAATCGCAACAACAAAAATTAGGCAAGCACATCTTTATCACACTCAGAAGAAATTAAAACTCATATCTTCTTAGCAGCCATTTCCAATAATTGTTTTCCCTTTTTATCATTTTTTTCGTAACATTTTCTCGATTTTTTTTTTTTTTTTTTTTTTCGTTAATTGATAGTATTTTCAGAAGTAGAAAATAAAATAAAATCATTGTGATTATTTTTCTTTGGAAAATGTAAATTGTGAATCTCACCGTTGGAAAAATTAAATAAAACATAAATTGGGCTGGATCGTTGAAAAAAAAAAAATTATATTCAAATCAATATTTACGATTGAAATAACGTTTTGTTTTGTACTCAAATAATACCTGCGATGCTTTGGGGTTGATTTCGCTTGACTAACATGTAATATCAATTATTTATTTGAAAAAAAAAAAAAAAGATGTTTGGCTTTTATGCTTACATTTGTTGTTCGATTTCAAAAATAAAACATGTTTCTTTTTGTAAATAAAACTTAGCCAATTGAAAATTTAAAATGATCTAAAAGAAATGTGAGAGACAGGAACATGTTATGATTTTTTTTTTTCATATTGCTAATTATCTTGCTTGATGTGTTTTCAAATGTGCTCAATATTTAGAAAAAAAAAAAAAAAAATAAATCAAAAATATATTATCTCTTGAATCAAATGAAACCCTTATTTTTAACTATCAGCTCAATTACTAGCTGCACTGTTTGTATATATAAGTGTTGTCATCGTATGAACACAAACAAAACAAAACAAAAATTGAAATTGTGAGCTTAAGCCCCCTGTCTTTGATAATATCCATTGAATCATCCACGAATAAACAAAGTTATAGATTACAAAAATCGAATTTAACTCGTTACCAAAATAGCGTGCGTATGAATGAATGTTCTCCAAAAAAGTTTCGTGCTGCGATTTATAGGCTTCCAGAATTGAATATTGAATTTGATTATCAGCTTCGGTCTTTGCTTATTGGTATTGTGGTTTTGGTTTCATTTCGTTTGTTTGTTTTTTTTTTCTTTTTTTTGATGTTTTTTTTTTCAACAATTAAAAAAATGGCTAATTCTAATTATAATTACAACAAAAATTAAGAAGAAAATTATCACAACAATTCTACAGATGAAAAAAAACTGAAACAAAAACAGCATGCAATTCGGCTATAAAATATATCAGTTAGTAAAAAAAAAAATGAAAAAAAAAAAAAAAAAAAAAAAAAAATGAAGAACAAAACATTACAAAAGTGTAATGATGGTTTCAACTTTTGTGAATTGTCGATATGAAATGTTGATGGTGTGACAAACATGTCCAAAGCACCGAATAAACCGAATGAATTCAATTCATTATGTGTGAATGTGAATCCATTGTTGTTGCTTTTTATCATTGTCCACTTGTTGACACAATAAAAATTCAAGTTATTTTTAAATCGATTTTTGTTTCATTTTTTTTATCAGCGGAGAGAAAAGTATAAAGCAAACCACAGCAATTTGGTGGAATATATATAATCATCTTGAAACTGTCAACAAACAAACTTTTTTTGGACATTGTGTATGGAAAATGTGCGTGTGCGAAGAAAATTTGTTTGTGTGTGTGTGTGTGTGTGTTTTTTTTTATTATTCTCCAAAATAAAAGATGGAAATATAAATGAAGGGGGGAATTATCACATTAATAGTAAGTACAGAAACGCGTTCGACATCCATGTACGGGTATTTGTAATGCGCTGTCTAAGTTAATGGAACAAACATAATTTTGAGAGAGATAGAGATAAATTGGGTGATTTTTTTTTTTTTTTTTTTTTTTTTGTTGTTGAATTGTGTTGAGGGAATAGAGTAAAATGACTTGATGAGGAAGTAATTGCATGATTTAAAGAAGAAGAAGAAGAAAAAAAAAAACATAAAAAGAAGGCAAACAAGAAATTCTCTTTAGAGAGAAATAGATTGAAATAGAAATTATAATCGATAAATATGATATCATTTTGTTTTTCGATTCAAATTCAATCGAAATTCAACTAAAATGATAATGGAAGGGACATCATTAAAAATGTTTACCTCTCGTTTTTGCTCTTCTAAACGAGCTGCCTCACGGCGTTTTTCTAATTCAATCATCATTTCACGTTCCATTTGAATTTTAGCCGCTTCCACTCGACGATTTACCTCCTGTTCAATTTCATCTTTACGCTTTTCCAATTCTTCTTCGACACGTTTTTTTACTAAAAACTCAATGCGCCGAGCCGCCTCATCTTCAATTGTCTGAAAGAATTTTTTTTTTTTTTTAAATTAGTTTAAATTGCAAGGGAAAGTCGGTTTTTTTTTTTGTTTCAAACAATTTCAAGTTACGCGCATTCATTCTTATTGTTTAATTGATTTGACATTTAATTACTTTCTGTTCAGCTTCTTTTTGCCTCCTTTGCCGTTCCATTTCAGCCAAACGTTCAACTTCATCCAATTTTCTTCTTCCGCTCTTTTTTCGTCGTTTTGGCAAATCTAGAGAATCATCGCTACTACTTCTTGAAGACACTGATACAGATCGCTTTCTGTAATATGCAATTAAAAATCATAAAAATTAAGAGAGAAAAAAAATAATTTATAAAAAAAAAAACAAAAAAACACAGTTTGCAGTTGTTTATTGCATTATCAGTATTCGATTGATAAATGAATTGACGGCGACTCCACCCAAAATTATCATTGACATAAACAAAACAATGGATACACATAATGAAGACATTGCATCGATTTTTCGTCTATTCATTGATAGTTTTTGTTTTTTTTTTTCTTCGATTGTTTAATTATGTTAATTTACCTGGACCGTGGACTTCGTTCATGGCTTCTATCACGTGAATATTTTGAATGTGACAGAATTGAAATGGAACGTCTTTCAGATCGATCACGTTCTCTTTCTTTTGATTTACTCTTTTTGCGATGTTTACTTTTATGATGCCTTTTTGGTGTTCGACTACGTGACCTGGATCGACCCATTATTTCAATAACACTTTGAATTTTCTTATTTTTTTTTTTTTTTGCGTCTTTTTATCACTTTTTTTACTGACTAACAACACTTTTTAATCACTTATTAATCAAACAATCAAATGACACAATAAAAACTATAGCGTTTCACATGCATTAAGTAGAACAAAAAAAAATTTATGTTTTTATTTTATACAAAGGAAAAAAAACACACTAATATGTTCCTAATGAGTCGTCAGTGTGAATTGATTGGTAGCCATTTTTCATTTTCATTCAAGTGACAGTGCATTGGCATGACTGTTGAATATTTGACATTTGTATGTTGGCAACAAATGGAAATGTCAAACCAACATTTCGTACGAGAATTTGATTGTTTTAATTAAACCGCGTTTAAACACCAATTACGGTAACTGTTTCCACCAACAATCTCATTGCATGTGCATTTTCAACTTTTTTTCTTTTTCATTCGTAATATCGTTTATGATTGAATTTTAATCGTTGACTTTTGATTTTCAACAAGTATCTCGTGATTTATAGTTTTAACATTTAACATTTAAATTGCATGATTTGTCGTTATTTGTTAACCGGAATTTTTTGTTTTTTTTTCTGATATTCGTTGAAAATTTCATATTTCGCCACGTGAAAATTGAGTATAGAATGCAGAGATGTCGGCTATTGTATTATACATAGTTCAAAGAATCATCTTTCCGATACTGTTTACATTTTGTTAGTAGAATTTCATTCACATTTTGCCAAGATTCAGAACATTTCCTCTCTATATCAATGATTCAAATTTTATTGCAGGTTTAATTTCACGACCAGCTATTTTGTCAATTCCATATTTGTTCTTTTTGTTTTATGCACCGTTGTTGCCATTTAATAGAAAGAAGCCATCGCATCGTCATACTAAATGCTTTCTAAAATGTGTTATCGTCGAAACAGCCATCATTGCTCTATTGCAAATTACCATTGAACTAATGCTATATGCAGCGAAAAAGAAGAATTTGAAATCATTTGGATCATTTGGTCGGAAACTTCAAAATATCGGCTTTGCTGAAATTTACCAACGAGAGTAGGTTGAACTATGAACGTTTGTGTCAAATAGTTTCAATAAAATTTTTCGAAATTTTTCTCTTGTTGGTCAATAATAGCACTGGAACATATTGTTGGAGTTTCATTATGGACATTTTTCTATGCATTTCATCTGTCATTGCATTTTTACTTTTCAATAAAATTTCAACCACAGAACGAAACAATAATTTTGAAGACTCAAGTGTCATTGACAGCATATTCGGTCGAAATAAATTTATGAGAAGAAAAAGCCATGACATTTTCAAGGGAATAGGTAAGTTTGTATTGTTTTTCCTTCTATTTTTTTTTTTTTGGAAAATTGTTGCTTTTTGGAAGAATTGAATTGTCTCAATTTATATCGAAATTAATTTCCAGCAATATTGTGTGTGATGTCAACATTATTGTTTGCAGCAACACTGCAGCCATCCATTTTAAGTGCCATATATCTCATGGCATTTATACTATTGATCACATTTTGGGCTATGAATTGGCAAATATACAATGGTTTTGTAATCACCTGTCGCATTATTACGATCATTTTGATGGTTCATATCACCCTTATATTTGCATATCAAATGGAATGGATTGAGAGACATCTCAATAAAAATAGCGTTGTGCCACGGTAAGATGAAATTCGGTCTATTAAAATATTTCAATAATTTAATCGGAAACTGTTCGGAAATCTTTTCATTTAATTTGACATTTACAGAATTTTGGCATTAAAATCTCTAGTCAGGCCGATTCATAATAATTTTGTACCTATCATTGAGCTGGCTCAAGCAGATGTACTTTTGAATCCAGTCGCACTATTGCTATGTTATTACACCTCAATGATCTTCCTGCGTGATATTCACAGAAAAATGGTTTGAATGAAATTGATTAAAATTATAACCAGATTTTAGTAGATTTTTTTTTTCTTTTCACAGAAATCCGAGGATACACACTCAACAGCCTTACCAGTTGATCCCACCGAAGGTAAAGTGAATATAATTCTGACTTTATGAAGTGTTCAAACTTCAAACTGAATTGAAATTTCCGTTTAGAGAAAACTGACATGAAAAATGCAAATTAAAACTTCAAATCATTAACCTCTTTCGAACAGATGAGTTTTCCATCATCTTTTTACTCAAATTTTAACTTTTCTTTACATATTGACAGATGAGCACGAAATATCGAGAATCTCCAAACTAACAAAATCATTTATCAAGAGAGCCTATAGTTTTGGGTGCCAGCATAGTAATATTGTATCGAATTTCGTCATGATGGTAACATTAAATACACCGATTGTTTTTTTCTTCAAAAAAACTTCACTGCCATTTGTTTCTCACTTTTTTTTTCAGCTCTGGAGTATTGTGTTTCGTGGTTGGTTATCGATAGTATTCTTATTGGTTGTGAGCATATTATGGACCCGTCCATTTAAGCGCAAATTTGTGCATCGTATCAGTTTGTTTATTGTATTGTATGCTGATTTTCTATTATTATTGCAATACATTTACTGTATGATGCATTCGGCCGATGAATTACCATACAAAGATAAAAAGCAAATTTGGATATTAGAAAATTTGGTACAAATCGGTATCGTTCGTTATGATATCTTTCCATGTGTACCATTATTATTCAAAGCCATTTGCACATTGACTTTTTGCTTTACATTGCGTCAAGAGCAATTGAGTATTGAACATAAACGGACCCATAGATTACAATCATTCCAAATGGATTGTGATGGACAAGAAACAATTTGGAAATTTTTTAATTTTGGTATACATGTTTTATCACATATTTGGGTTGTAATGATTTTACTTACAATGTTTATTTATGCAATTTATGGTTATGATATAAATCTCATGAAATTGTGCTATATGATTTATGTTCTTGTCTTTATAATTGTATATCAATTATCATTGCGTGTATGGAGAAAAATGACATATGCATTGTGGATGCTTGTAATTGTATCGTCCATGTGCAATTTAATTATGATTTACACCTATCAATTTAATACATTCGACTATATATGGCAATATTATTTGGGAATCGATAAGCATATGTGAGTTTTTAAATTGATGAATAATTGATCAATATTTCAATTGGAACACAATCTTGCATTTTTATTTTCCAAAATACACAGGCAAAGTATCATTGGACTTGAACGATATGAATCTAAAGAATTACTCGTACAATTAATTTACTTTACATTTTTGGTTGTTATCACAGCCATTCAACTATTGATATTCCATAAAAAGTATACGAAACAATTCATGTGGAAATCAACATCATTGGGAAAACAACAGACACATGAATTGAATGGCATTGGAGACGAAATAGAAAACGGATTGGGAATTACTCGCCCTATTGATGGAACGTACATTGAAAAGGTATTCATATTTAATTTGAAAATTGAAATTATTTCAACATAACATTTCAATGAAATAAATGGATGTTTTGCTTTAAACATTCCGAATTTTGAATTTTAGGTCTTTCAAGGTGTTAGTTCTATCATCGAAATGAACACACACTTGTTGGATGTAATTTGTCGCTTTATGGATCTACAATTATTCAAAGTGGTCTTGATTTTGGGATTTCTCATGAGCATTAGTGAGGTTAGGCGACAAAATACAATTTTCTTTCATTTTGTTTTTACCAAAAAAAAAAAAAAAAACAAATCGATTTCATATTTTAGATTTCTGTATTTCACCTTTTGCTAAATATACTTGTAATTTTGGCCTGTCTATTTGAAAATTATACAACTAAATTAAGCTGTGGAATCATCTCATTGGTTGCAGGATTTGTTATTATTTCAAAGTTACTTTTTCAACTACTAAAAATTCCCGACGCTTTAGTGGGTTTTCTTTGTTATGTGGTATGTTTTGATTAAATTGACGATTTTAATTCGAATGCGCATTATAAATCAAGTGAATTCATCATTTATATCTAATTTAAATTCAGGATGAAAGTACGCAAGTATCTCTAACTACAATGACAGTTTGCGATTTAAACAACACGGCCAAATGGATTGGTGTTCAAAAGCAAAATTCTGAACAAAATTTGCTCGAATTTTTGACCCCATATTTGATTTTTCTCACTGGAGCCACACTCTTTGCATCCATTTCGTATTATCAGAGCAGAAAAAGGTGAGATTTTTGTCACTAATGAATCGTCATTTTTTTAAAAATTTGAGTTTTGGTGCGGAAAAAATCACAACAATTTACTTTCAATCTGTTCGATCCATGAAGATACCTGAAAGGTGGATCATCGCATCGTCCAAATGTGTTATTCGAAAATGTCACACGCGATGATGCAGACAAAAGTGTGAATCTGCTTGTTAAGTATCTCTTTAACTATGGTTTTTACAAATTTGGCATTGAAGTGACACTTGTAATGCTCATCATTTTAATCAGTTTTCGAAGAGATTTCATATCAATCATTTATATCATATGGCTTTGCACAATTATCGGCATTAGGCGTCGCACGAAACAATTCATTTGGCCAATATTGAAATATTTTGTTACAATCACAATCATTGGACAATATGTAATCATGCTGAATTTGCCGTCATTTCTCTACATTAGTAAGTTTTATAATCGAAATTTTCATTAATTAGATTTTTTTTTTTAATGAGTAAATGTTGGTGAATAAATTTAATTAAATCAATTTCATTCGGAATATTTCAAGTTAAAAAAGTTTCATGGAATTTTTTTTTTCAATTTCATAGATTTTCAATGGGAATTCGATGTCATTCAGGGTACAGAAGTGTTTATTGCATTGAAAAATAACCCATCGAAATTATTGCTGGACTTTTTATTATTGATGTGCATATGTCGTCAACATAATGTCTTTCAAATTGAGCAAAAAAATTGTGGTCGAAAGTATCCCGGTGGCCGTAATGAATCATCTGTTGAAGATATTTGCGTTATTATTTCTGGACATCTACCAATTCGAACGCATGACTTTTTATATCCCACAAACTGGTTAGATATTTTAAAATGTATCGTATTCTTTAGTTCATATTGGGTTACATTGTCCGTGGTTTTGTTGACTGGTACTAAAAATGTTAGCACATTTTCGCTTGGTTATTTGATTTCATCATTTTTATTCTGCTACATTGGAACAAATTTTTATATGAAACCAATTCAATCGATTTTACAATGGTGGAACACATTGATTGCATTTAATATATTTGTAATTATCACAAAAGCTGTGTTCAATCTCAGACTTATATTGGATGGCACTACATTATCACATCATACAGTGACATCGGTACATGATTTTTTGAATACAGTAAGCAATTGAGAAATTTGGCGTAATTTTTTTTTTTACAAATTGAAAATTTGGACTTAAAAAGAAATTTGTATTTTCAAATGACAATTTCATTTTAGGATAATGAAGAAATTGTACCATTGGATACTGGCTATGATTGTTTATGTTTTATATTTTTAATATTTCAATTACGCATTTTCAAAAGTTTTGATTTTTGCCATATTATCAATGAGAGCAAAGCAACATTTGTTTGCGATTCAAGGTAATTTAACATCTTCAATCATTCAAAATGCTACGAATTTACAGAATAAATTAATCAAATTACTTTTCCAGAGGAACAAGATTATTGGCTGATCGCATGCATGAAATGCATTCCAATCAAGTGCAATGGGAAAAGGAGACATTAAAAAAAATTAAACATAAAGTTGAACGGATTAAAGCCAATCAACAAAAGTTTGAACCAAATGTTACGCCAGCAAAAACACATTACGAAGGTTAATTTTGATATAAAATTGGAAATTCTCATTGAATTATAATATTTTTCATTGTTTTTTTAGCTATCCGATACAACGGCAAATATTTGTATGAAGAAGTGGTTGAGAAAACGGATTTTAATTCACGTCAGACTGAATCGACTGTAGAATCCGAAGAATCATTTCTGCTCAGAAATCAAAATCGATTTGAATACACCATGCGGGTTTGTTGAAGAGATTTTTTTTCACTTTTTTTCATTCTTTTTAGATAATACACGAGCATTTTTGCATTGATTCTTTGAAGATATAGATTTTTTTGAGCAAATAAAAAAATTCAAAATTTTTTCCCGAATTACAGGATCCAAACATAACGAATCGAAATCAAAGCCATCTCATGGACAATGAAGAATCACGAACAGACGATATACGTTGTGGCTCGAACAGTGACGAAAATGTGCAGAGTAAGTTTCAATAAGTCCAAATTATCATCAAAAAAAAAAAAGTCATGTGTTGTTCATTTATTTTTATATAGAAAGCTACACCATGTCTATGTTGCGCGATTTACTCATCTCGATCACATTGTATTTGTACAAGTTTTCACGGAATTATCGCTATGTGCATGAAATTTTAACCAAGGAGAAGAAACTATTGAAGATCAAATCGTGTGTGTAAGTAATTTCACATTATAAACTTTAACTCAAAAATCATAAATTTCATTCAAAATGTCTAATGAATTACTTTACTCTCAAGGAGCGCAAACAAATTACAATTTCAAACAAATTTTTGCAGCGATCATGACGAAGAAGAAACCGAAGAAGAAAAAGTTTACTTTTTTTCGCATCAACACTCGGTGATTTCAGAATTTTTCCAAGCGTTATGGTTTGCATTGATTGCCAACACAGATGTCATCTGTTATTTGTTTATATTTTTAAATACAATATTATCGATGAACATTCTCACATTGCCTGTATCATTGTCTGTTTGTATCTGGGCCACATTAACATTGCCACGGCCATCAAAACGTTTTTGGCTCACGATCATTGCATACACTGAGGTAAGAATCACTTCATTTTCCAATGAAAACCAATCTCTCTCTTATCCGTTTTCCATTTCAACATTTTCCCATTTATTAAAAAAAATAAATATTAAAATTTCGGCATTTTCTTCACAGATTTGGATTTTTATTCAATATTTTCTAAAAATCATTTCCGAAATTCATAATATTGAAGCTTTCGAATCAAATGCTACGTACAATCTGATATTGTTACACTTTGTGCTGTTTCATAGGTAATTTTCACACAAATTATTCAACCATGAAAGATTTGTGATTTCAAAAAAAAAAAAAAAAAAAAAAAATTGAAAAATTGAACTTTTCGTGTAATTTCTTCACACAGATCTGTGCTAAAACATATGGGAGTATGGACATTTACAAAGAAAATGGATAAAGATGTCGTTCACGCATTTTCATTTTTGAACATTCATTCCTTGTGAGTTGTTGAAGTTCATTGACAAGCCGTTAAATACTTATCGAGAATGTCGGCCATTTTTTATTGAATTTTTTTTCCAATTTTCATAGAAAATCAACAATTCGTTGCAATTCAATAGTTCAAATACCGTCCGATGTATACACCTTCATGTTTTTGTGTGATTTAATCAATTTCTTTGTACTCATGTTTGGATTTTCTGCATTTAGTGTAAGTTATGAATTTTTCAAACATGTTCTTAGAGAGAAAAAAACTCAAAACATTTTCAAATTACTTATTATGAAAATAAAAAAAAAAATGACAATTTCTTTTATTATTTCAGCAATCGCCATACGATATTGGCGTACAAAACCTTTTAAAAGAGGGTCAAATTCCGTTTCGTTTTTTATTAACATTGTTACTTCAATTTGTATCTGTGATCATTGATCGAGCATTGTATCTTCGTCGAAATATGAAGGGAAAAATAATGTTTTATTTAATTTCTGTAATTATTGTTCACATTTGGCAAGGACATTTTATGTTTACATACAATGAGAGACCAAAACATGTTGCCACTTGGCCACCGATGCTATTCTACTTCATCAAATGTATCTACTTTTTATTGTCAGCATATCAAATACGTTGTGGTTATCCGAAGCGTGTGTCTGGCAATTTTGCCAACAATGGATTCTCTTTAATGCACTGGCGAGTGTTTGAATTGTATGAATATCTCTGAATCACTGACATCACTGGTTCAATAACGTTTTTTTTTCTCTCTCTCTTTTGTTTATTCTTACTAAATACAGTTATCAAATGATACCATTCCTCTCGGAAGCTCGAACGTTGCTCGATTGGATTTGCATCAAAACCTCATTGACATTGTACGAATGGTTTAAAATGGAAGAGATTTATTCACAGGTGTTTGTTATTAAGGTGAGATTTAGACAATATTTTTCTTTTGAAATGTTTTCAGACACATTTTGGATAAATTTTTTCTATTTTTCAGTGTAATCGACAGTATGAAAAATCAGTACCGCGACAACGTGGCATGATTCGTGGTTCGAAAGGAGATTACGTTCGATCATTTGTATCGTTAATTGTATTTTTTGTATTGATTTGGGGTCCATGGGCATTGTTTACATTCGATCACACAGTTGGCAAATCAAATGTACCATATGAAGTGAGTGTGTCATTGCATGTGGATGCAACTGAACCAATTTATCGAATGACCGCCGAAATCAGGAACATTCATCAGTATGAATCAGAGATTTTTTTTTTTCGTTCATTCATTTATACTTTTTCTCGTCTTTTTTAATCTTTAATCATCAATTTTCAACATTTTAGATTTACCGAGAATGATCTTGAAGCGTTAAAAAATATTTATGCAAATGACACCACGATACAATCGTTAATCTCAAACTATGATGAAGAAGATATTGCAGCGATTACATTGGATGTGAATTCAATGTCATTGTGGAGCATTTCACCACCAAATTTACAAAAGTTTAGAAATGCACTTCGCACAAATGTAACAATTCAATTCTGGTATTCAATTTCCATTTCGAGACAAACACACGATGAACCGAATACGGTAGTAACCAAGCAGTATTTTCATTTGCACGCTAATGATACCATCAGAGAAGCATTTGCTGGAGCCCTAGATGGTGATCATAATCAAATTGTTCATTTACCGATGTTATTTCCAAAGTTCCTAAAGGTAAAATGAAAAATGAACAAACACACCAATTTTATCAGAAAAAAAAAATAAACAAAATTCATTTTTAGGTTATGAATTCAAATGATTTACAGCCAATACCACAATTATCATCGGGATTGAGTTATCGTAATGTTGTACTACGATTGAATCAAATTAATGGCATTCAATGGTGGAAATTGGCTGAAGACTGCAATGATCATTTTTATGAAAATATTTTATCAAAACTTCCACATGCCGAATGTACTGAAAATAGCGTATTTTATACATTTAACGATAAATTATTTCCATCATCGTTGAGTTCATACATCAGTGGCGGGTGAGTTTACGATTCGATTGACAAATAATTTAGGGTTTGTTTCATGAATTATACGAAATTGTTTCAAAAAAAAAAAAAAAAAAAAAAAAAAAATGAAAAAAAGAGAAAAAATTGCCAAAAATATAAAAAATAAAAACGTTTTTTTTTTCATTCCAGAATAATCGGTGTGTACTCAACGTACATTTTCTTCATGTCAAAATTCTTTCGGCAATTTTTGGCCAGCAAAATATCAGACATAATTCGAGAAGATTTACCATATGTTGATCGAATTTTACAATTATGTTCGGATATTTATTTAGTTCGAGAGCAAGGTGATTTCAAATTGGAAGAGGATTTATTTGCAAAATTGATATTTTTGTATCGATCACCAGAGACAATGATACGATGGACTCGATTACCAAAGAATGAAACTTTTATAGATGATCAAATGGATATTAATGAATCAGATACAGAAAGAGCATTACGTAAATCACTAAATCATCAAATAATTTAAATCATAAATAGTTTTAAAAACCTCAGAGAAGCTACAATGAAAAATTTAAAATTTTAAAACGGAAATTGTGATAAAATTGTTAAAAAGCTTTTGTATTAGTTATTATTTTATTGTAAATTACTATTTTTTTTTTTATCCAAAATGAAGTGTGAATAAATTATTTATCGACTGTAAAATATAAGTAGATACTATCGAACAAAATGGAAAATTGTATGAATTAAATTGTGTTCTCCAGCCTTTAACGAAGTCGCATTAGCAAAGGAATTCATTGCTTCTTACGCCATCTCTGTGAGTACGGTATGAAGTTGATTGAATATGAAACAAAACTGTGAAAGTTCATACAGTGAACTTTCATGCCGTGGGCAAGTACATCAACGATCGATTAATGTACTAAGGCATAAGTCGTTTGGCGTTACATTGCAAGCGATCTCTGTCATATTGTATACTGAATAAGGAAAAAAAAAAAAAAATAAAAAAAAAAAAAAAAAAAATAAAAAATTTTTATAATTTTTTGAAATAAAAAATTATTTTTAAAAAAAAAAAAAAAAAAAAAAAAAAAAAAAAAAAAATAAAAAAAAAAATGCATATACACCATTACGGAATGCAAACGACAAATCATATCTTTTTGCCGTTTCCGTTGGTGCAGTTGTACATTGATAAATCGTATAGGTGGTGTCAATGTCTTGAAATAAAAGCTCTTCCACAAGTAAAAACATACAATGAATGTCAAATTGCCTTTAAATATCTTTAATTCACAAAATTCGGACCAATCCCAATACTTTTAATATTGTGTATGCATGAAAGTAAAAATAGTTTCGAAATTTATTTTTAGATTTCTTGCCAGCTTCATACAAACGCTGTGGAAAAAGATCAAAAATAAAAAGAAAATACACAGATTTAATAGTGTTAATACATACTGAAACATACATTCAATAATATGAAGAAAATTTTCTATATTAATCGGACTATGTTATGGAAATGAAACTTATTAAGCTTGAAACACAGGCTCAATGTCCTCGATATATGAGAAAACACATTCGCATTGACATTCTTTTCTATTTATATTTTTTAATATTTTTACAGACAAGTTATTTTTTCATGATCACAGAGAATTTCTTCATAATTTTCTAACGAACGATATTCTAGAGAATGTTGAAAATTTTGAAAGCATTCACTGGTTAGGCGAATATTTGCAACTGAAATATAGAAATGCATTAAACACATTTGAATTGATTTTTTTTTTTTTTTCTGTTCAGTTTTCAATTTATTTTTTTTGTTTTTTTTAACAATTTTCACTTAATAACAGTGTTGAATTAAGTTTAGTACTGTGATGGTGGTGGGCATCTGATTGAAAGAATACCTTCTGGTGATAAACCAGAAACAAGTTGAGATGAATTGTAATTTGGTGGCATTGTAAAATGTTGATCAAGCTTTCGTCGAATGTATTTAACTGGATAGCCTGGTTGTCTTTCCTCATGTTCGCCAGTTATGGAAATTAAATTATTCTGAACTCTCACCTAGACAGTTTAAATAAATAAATCACTAAATATAGTTGAACATAAAAAAAACGCACTGTATATTGAACTCACTGAAATTTCTTCTGGATGAAAATGTTTACAATCAACGAGAATTTCGAAGCCATTAGTGGTAACGGTTGGTCTTCCAAATTGTTGATTTCCATATGGGGCTAATGCTGCCATGTTTACTTAAAAAATGATTTATTACCAGTTTATTCACAAAAATTAACTGATTTTCCAAATGGATCTTTTTCCTTGGACACTGTTTGCTTAACTGATCTGTGTGCTAACATAGCTCATAGTATTTATATCTCATAAGATTTATTGAATACATTCACATTCACATTCGACAAATTCGTAAATTAAATTATTTCACGACCAACCGACACACACACACACACAAGCATTGGAAATCACGTCTGTGATTTCTTATTTTCATGTTCAAAAAACAAAACATAGCTCGCTTTAATAAAATATAAGTAAATATAGCCTCTTAAAATAAAGTATCGATCCACAAGCACAGTAAAAATCACAACATTTGTGATATGATTAGCTTTAAATTTGTTTTTTGATCATTTAGAAAATAATTTATTTAAAAATGCCACAAACAAATGAAACATTTATAAGTTAAAATCATTTGATAATTTCGTTTGAAATAAAATTTGGCGGTTTCGAACACATTTGCACAGAGAATCTCTGTCAGAGATCTATTTCCAATCAAACGTTCAATTTAATCTTCTATTAATTTATTTCAATGTTTTCAAAGAAAATCCCGTTTGGGAATCTTACCTAGAATTTCGAGGTGTTTTTCGCTGCTAAGGTAGCATAGGTGAAAAGTAAAAACAAAAATTGGAATTTATGACGAAAGTACGTGTCCTTCTTTTCTATAGCTTTTGTGTAGCGCAATTTTCATCATCTCATCAATATGAGAAACAAAAGCTAGAAGCTGCGATAAAATCATGAATTTAAAACGATAAAGACAATTTCAATGATTTGCATTTTAAATGAGGTACATTGTTTAAGATAATATCTGTTTAGACATAACATTTCAATGTCACTTACTATAAACAGGGGCTTATTAATAAAAAATGTCAAACTTAACGTGTGTTATGAATAATTTGCACTATTTATGCACCAATAGCAATAGTATCTAAAGAGCTTTAGTAAAGACCATTTAGTTATTAATATTGATCTGAGTTTGAATCCGAGTATTGAATGTGGCTTAGCTGACATTATTTGAAAGAAAAAGAAGAAAAAAATCTTTACAATTTACATGTTATGAATAGTGTTTATTCAGCAATGAAATCGGAAAACGTTTGTAAATTTCAATGCAAAAAATACAAATATATGAATTGCAGGTACATTTGTTTGGGTGTTTACAATACTTAAATCAATCTTGTTGTTATCGCATGTCAGTTGTTGAATTACAAAAGAACACGTCGAATAAAAATAGATTTATTTTTTCGATTCAATTTGAAACACTCACGTAAACATAATCATTTTTATTAAGTTGTAGTCCTCTGGGAAAATTGATTTATAACAATGGTAAATTAAATTCGTTTAAATATGATAATATAGTGATGAAACTGCATTATTCCAATGTATAAATCCGCAAAATTATTGTTACTTGTCTAGTCAAGAAGTTATTGCAAATCTACAACGATTATGATTTAAAGCAAAATGGCGAAAGAAGTTTCGAAAACTGTTCACGAATAAAGTGCAAAAAATCAATATTTTGCAATGTTAATTGGTAATTCGGTGTAAAGAATTCTTTTTCCAAACAATTTAAACCGTTTTTTTTTTCTAAATTAAATACCGCAAATGTACCTTTTAAACTATAGTGAATCAACTTTTGCTCTGTTACGGCATTGTCTGCGGATGGGCCAGTCCAAACATAATACTCTTGATATCCGACAAAACGCCACTGCCATCCCGAAAAATCACAATGGAACAAGCTTCATGGATTGCTAGATTGATCTGTGTTGGTGATCTGTCCATGTACCATGTTCGTTAATGTTTTTTATTTTATTTCTCTTTGTAAGAAACTAAATGAAGAAATTGAAAGGCATGTTCAGTTTGTGTTCTTTTTTTCATATTATTTTTTTTTTTTTTCAAAAATAAGGCGAGAAAATAACATTCGGCATTTGATGAAATTTTTAAATTGTAATTCAATATTTAACGAAAAATGAAAATGAATGAGTGTAGACCGATGAGGATGCTGATGACCCAGTTCCAACCGAATTCCAAGTTTGTGTCGAATTTAACATATTTGGCCAGAGTGAATGACTTCATGATTGCAGTTAAAGTGATCGAAATAAGACCTAGATATTTAGAGAAAAATTCCATTTTTAAGCACATACATTTGATAACTCACCCGAACCCCTCTGTTATGACGATTCGCTCGGTCTTCCAGCTGTGGAGGTGACATGATCAGCGATATTAAATTGGATAAATTCCCCAAATTTAATGGCATAAAAAAAATGATTTTTCTTTCTTGTGATAAGCAAAAAGTTAAACAATGAATAATCACCGGCTTTAATCTGTCACATTTGAATTCGCCGCAATGCGAATGAGGAAATTCAAATGGTTCATTTTATTTTTGTCATATTCTATTTTGTTATTTTGAATAAATTATTTCAAGATTATTGGCGCTATCATGTTCGTTTATGATCTCATCATCAACTCTTTTTTGTTCCGGATCCACTTTAATATCAATATCATCCATTTTACAATCCAGATTGAAATTAGTAACATACCAAACACTATGTGCATGAAAGAATTATTCAAAAGAAAATTGATTAAAAAAATATCAATGGATTCCAAGTGTAATGTAATAGATGATCGATGATGTTTTTTTAAAATCTATTACCAATGTGGCATTCGTTGTATGTTTTTACATGTGAAGAGCTTTGATTTCAAGACATTAACGCCACCTATACGATTTATCAATGTAAACTGACTATACCAACGGAAACGGCAAAAAGATACGATTTGACGTTTGCATTACGTAATGGTGTATGTGCAATTCAGTTTATATGTGATAGACATCGCTTGCAATGTAACGCTGAACGACTTATGCCTTAGTAAATTAATCAATCGTTGATGTACTTGCCCACGGCTTAAAAATCCACTGTGTGAACTTTCACAGTTTTGTTTCATATTCAATCAACTTCACATCGTACTCACAGAGATGGCGTAAGCAATGCGAATTTCTTTTCTAAAACGACTTCAGCACAATGAAGTTGAGCTGGTTCTGGTGAAATATTGCATTTTTCATATAAATTATAAATTAATTCTTTGACTAATAAAACGCTTTGAAATGTACTTTTTTATTGTTTTTTTTTTTATTTGCCCTGCAAACTTTATACATTGGATACAAATTACTTTATCTTATTTGAAACAACTGGTGTCACATAGTCAACGTATCAAAATCAAACAAGATTTAATTATCACAAAAATTGAAACGAGTAAGCAGTAGACAATATATTATTCTTGTAATAAATCAATGTTGGAAAAAAACACTATTGTCAAGAAAATGAAATTTATTATGGATACGAATGTTAAATAAATGAGATAAAATCCATTTGATTTGATCTTATAAAGGTCAGACCATTCAAAGAAATTAATAAACAATTGTGAATTGTTAGATGGAAAACATCCATTCGACAGTGGAAAGAATTGATTTAAATGATGCAGAAATCAAGTGCAAAGTTTCAATATCTTGCTGCTTTAGTTGGTATAAATTGGGGATTTTTGTGAAAACTTATAAATTAGAAAAATTGGAAAAATTCAAGTGAAATTTGAAACTTAAAATTGAATTTCTGAAATAGTAAATTTGCTGACATGCACCTATGGAATTACGTGCGGATGGGCCAGTTCAAGTATAATTCTCTTAACATCTGATGAAACACCATTGGCATCTGGTAAAATTACAATGGAACAAGCCTCATGGATCGCATCACTTTTGTGTTTGGGTGGAGTAATTGGAAATATTTTCTTTGGATTTATCACTAATCGCTTCGGTCGTAGAATTCCATTAGTTTTCATTTCCATTCCAACAGTTGTGCGTATTACATTAAGACTGTATAGAGACTATACAAAGCGCCAAAAAAAAAAAAACATAAGCAATATTCGATTGAATTTCCGTTTTCAGATCAGCTGGATTTGTATTTTATTTGCAAAAAGTGTTTATCATTTGTATTCGGCCCGAATCCTCAGCGGTTTCGTTGGAGGTGGAATTTTCGTTATAATTCCATTATTTTTGTCGGAAATTGCCAATGATCAGTAAAAACTTTCAATTTTTTTTTGAAAAATTCGAAAAAAAACGTTAATTTTCTCTGTTTACTCAGTGTCCGAGGCACCTTAGGTTCAACGCTTGTTTTGAGTGGAAATATCGGAATGTTGTTAGCTTTTACATTGGGAAATTTTTGTGATTTTTACACAATTCCAAAGTTTGTCATTGTTTTAACAATTCTCTATGTTGTGCTATTTATGTTTTTCCCAGAGTCACCAACATTCCACTTGAAACAAGATGAAATCGAGGTTTGCAATCACATTGTTTACAAAAATTTAACTGTAAAATATCCGGTCCAATAATGTTAATTTAATTATTTGCTTTGGGCTGTTTTTAGAAAACTGAAAAATCGATTAAATTCTATCAAAATCTAAGTGAAAAAGACAACGAATTTCTCCAATTAGAAATGGAAAAATTAAAAACTACTTTAAAACTAGATGGCGGCAAATTGGAAAAATCTTTGAATTGGTCCGATCTAACAAAACGACCAGCACGAAAAGCAATTGCAATTGGAATTGTATTGGCCGCATTAAATCAATTTTGTGGTTGCTTCGCTATGTTAAATTACACTGCAAATATTTTCAAAGAGGCTGGGTCTAATTTTTCGCCAAATATGTCGGCAATAGTCGTCGGGATCATTCAACTTTTGGGTTCAATTGTGGCAACAAATCTTGTGGATCGAATTGGCAGAAAGGTAAATTGTGTCAAAACAGATGTTTTCAAGTGCCTTATTTCCAAATATGATTTTTCTTGGATTTTTAGTTCTTATTTGTCGTGAGTACATTAGGTACATCATTGGGACTGATAACACTGGGAACATACATGTGGATGAAATCATATGGCTACGAAGTTGAAAAATTCAATTGGCTTCCAATAGCAAGCTTTTCATTTGTAATTTTCATTGCATCATGGGCCATTTTAACTTTACCATTCCTTGTCATTTCTGAAATTATGCCTGAAAAACTAAAAGATTTTGGCGTTTCATTTTGCATGACACTTTTGTGGTCATTTTCCTTTATCATTATAAAATATTTACCATTTCTCACCGAAACATTAGGATTTCACGGAAGTATGTTTTCATTTGCTGGTGTTTGTTTATCAAGTGCAATATTCATTACAGTTTTCATGCCAGAAACAAAAGGCAAAAGCTACGAGCAAATTATCAATTCATTATAATAAAATTGAAATTCAATTATCATCATTCGTTTATCTAATCTAAACAAAGTTGGCCCATGTAAAATTTACTTGAAAATTTATATTTTTTTTTCTAAAGCTGCAATGGTAAGTAATGACATTTTTATTCATCATTCAATAAAAAAAAAAATCCAATGAGTAAACGGAGTAAACATTTGTTTTGAAAGGCATAATTTAACGTTGAACCAAGTTGCCTTGCCGTTAAATCAATCAATGCTGAAATTTTATATTGCAACGAAACTGAAATGCAAACAAATCGCAAAGCTTCACAATTATAAACACAAACATCACAAACATTTGCTTGCGGTAGTATTTATTGTATATATAATTCAATTTTTCCCTTTTATTTGGCATTCAAATCAAGGATTGTAAGTGCAGTTTCTCACACGAAGAAAGATTCACACATGTGCAAAATTAATTTCTTTAATGAACTTTTTTATTGTAGTTTTTATCTCAACACCATGGATATCGACGAAATTGTTTAAATCAAATACTGAACTTATAAGATGCGTCATTTCATTTCAGGTCTAAGATTGAAATGTTTTATAACAAAATACTTGTGTATTCTCTTTATCGAAGAATTCATGTCTAAGCTTGTAAAACATTTGTTTTTATTTGACACTTGAAATTAATGTGCATAATATCTTAAACACGTAAATACGTAAATACAAGGGGCGAATTACTACTGAAAATCAATTTTCAGTACTTTTCAGTATTTGCAAATCTCTTCAATACGTGTCAGTATTTCAGTTCCTTTTTCAGTGCCTGACAGATTCACGGCATTTTATGCAAACATTTTGCATTAGTACGTGTCATTAATGAAATCGCACACAAATAGAGAACGCGAAAATGTACGATGTAATAAATGAATTTTTTTTTTTTGAAAAAATTTAAAATGAATGAAAAAATATCGACAAATATAAAAGAATACTATAGTTCAAAATGATTTCATTTTTACGAAGGGAGAGTCTTTTTGAAATAAAATTATAAAAATTTATAAACATATTTGAACAACTAATCGAAAAAAAAATTCCATGAAAGAGAAAAAAATGTTTGTTAGAAATTGATAATTTTCGATGATTTTTAATCATAAACATTAATAGACAAACATTCACATTGAGTGTAAATTCGACTTATATTTTGACAGGTACTGAAAAATTGCTTTCAGTACGTTTCAGTATCTTTCAGTAACTGTCAGTTTTTTCAGTTCATTCAGTAGTAATTCGCCCCTTGCGTAAATACGTAAGCAAAATTGCAAATATAATCTTTCACATTCAATGTAATATCGATAGATACTATCTGTTGGATATTCCAAATGTCTCGATATTTTGCCGCACGCCGATGTTGACCATTAAACTGTGAACATGCATATATCACAACCGTTAACTTCTTCACAAACACATTTTTTGTTGTTTTTTTTTTCTGTGTATGTGAAGCAGTCACAGTATCTATCAATATTGCATTGTATGATTTTTCATTAAAATTAAAGAGCAAATGTTATTGATAAGTTAAATTTATGCGATGCGTTTCCATTGTAAAAAAATTTCCCATATCATACAAATGAAATCGTATAAAAGAGACATTTGAACATCATAATCTGAATAGTTGCATTGACAATTCGTAGTCACTCAATGTGTGAAAAAAAAAAACTGTAAATCAGTTTAAATCATTCCGAGCATATAGTTTCATTCTAATTATGGAATCAAATACGAAAAAACCGCAAGAAGAGAGTGTAAAATATCAATATCTTACAGCAGTTGTTGGTAAAAATAAAAACAATCATAAATAAATAATCAATCGCATTGAAATTTCTATTTGTTTTTTTTTTTCTATTCAAAATAGTAAACTTGTTGACTATTGCTTTTGGTATAACTGAAGGCTGGACTACGCCTAGCATTATTCATTTAAGATCAAATGAATCACCATTGGCAACTGGAATAATCACAATAGAAGAATCATCATGGATAGCTTCTTTGTTGTGTGTCGGTTGTTTGTTTGGAAATTTATTTTTTGGATTTATAACAAATAAATTTGGACGAAAAATGCCATTAATTTTTATAACATTTCCATCAATTGTAAGTAATAATTTTGAAAATTAAATTTAACAGATTTGAATGAAAAAATTTCTCTTAGGTTAGCTGGTTGCTCGTTTTATATGCACCAAATGTTCACTATTTATATGCGTCAAGATTGATTAGTGGCTTTGTTGGTGGTGGTGGTTACGCAATTGTTCCACTTTTCCTATCAGAGATTTCAAATGATCGGTAAGGCTGAATTCAAATTCGAAAAACCAATATTCAATGTTGCAATAACAAATTCAAGAATAACAACAACAAAAAAAAAATATTTACAGCGTTCGAGGTAGATTGGCATCATCATTAGTATTAACTGA
Organism: Resseliella maxima; assembly: GCA_029041755.1. Lineage (NCBI taxonomy): Eukaryota > Metazoa > Arthropoda > Insecta > Diptera > Cecidomyiidae > Resseliella > Resseliella maxima. The sequence continues at coordinate 98,841 of JAQOWM010000934.1, forward strand.
AAATGTTGGCATTCTAATCGCATTTGTTTTGGGAAATTATTTCGATTTTTACATGACTCCAAAGTTTGCAATTGGTCTAATAGTTCTATTCATTGTATTAATGATTTTCTTTCTGCCTGAATCACCAATGTTTCTAGTGAAACAAAATAGGATAATTGTGAGTGAAAACCAACACCTGAATATGAATTTTAGCTGAAACTCAATTTACAGGAAGCCGAAAAATCAATTCGATTTTATCAAAATTTACATGGCGGCGATAAAGATAATAAATTGATTGAAATTGAATTGAATAAATTGAAAAATGCTTCTACGAGAAATGAGTCTACGGGAAAAAAGGTAGAAAAATCATTTCAGTGGTCTGATCTATCGACACAAAATGCACGAAAAGCCATGATGATTGGTATTATTTTAGTTGCATTAAATCAATTCAGTGGTGTTGTTGCCATTTCATATTATGCAACATTTATATTTCAAAAAGATGAATCATATTTATCACCAACTAAATCATTAATAATTATTGGTATTATTCAAGTTTTTGGCACAATTATTACAACAAATCTCGTTGATCATGTTGGTAGAAAGGTAAATTTTTCTTTATAATTTAGCAAAATGTATGATTAACATAACATTTTTACAGTTTTTATTTGCCATATCAAATTTTGGAACAGCAATTGGTTTATCTATACTTGGATTTTATATGACACTAAAATCATTGGATTATGATCTTAAAACATTCAATTGGATTCCACTTGTAAGCTTTTCATTTGTCATTTTTGTTGCTTCATTGGCAATTTTAAGTATTCCAGTGCTATTATTGTCTGAAGTGATGCCAGAAAAAATTAAAGATTTTGGTGTATCGGTTTGTATGACATTTTTATGGTTTTTCTCATTTATCATTATCAAACTTTTACCATTTTTAATCGATACATTTGGCATTGGTGGTAGTATGTTTTTGTTTGCTGGTGTGTGCATTATTTGTGAATTGTTTATCATTTTCAAAGTGCCCGAAACAAAAAGAAAAAGTCATGAAGAGATTATGAATGCACTTTGGTTGAAAATTTAAATTAATTTAATGCTAAATTTGTGATAGAAATCAATGTGTTTTTTTTTGTGATTAGAATTTTATCAATTAATTGTACAAATTATGTAAAATAAAAATGTAATTTAATTTTGATAAAACATTTTGTATTTAATCAGCAAATTTGAGTTTCATGCATGAAACGTAATAGCATGCTATTACGTCATATTCACGTCTTTTCACTATAAACTCAAGTTAAAAATGTTTTCGCTTGAACGTAATGAATATCTTCTTCAATATAGAATCTATATATCTATATTATAGATATTCGAAACTAAGTTTTTGTAATGAACAACTTTTCTTTAAACAATGAAACAATTTTTTTGTTTCTAAAATAATTGTTTCAGATTTTTATTTTCTTATAATAAATTGACATATATCGAGAGAAATTTGAGAAAAAAAAAAATTTAAAAAAAAATAATTAGGAGACAGCAAGATTTGAACTAGCGACCCTTCGATCTGCAGTCGAACGCTCTACCACTGAGCTATGTCTCCTGTTATTCGTCTTGACGAAATATTCGGTGAAATAGTGACATGTCGAATATATCGTACACGAAACTGTATACGTTCCAGAACATTTCAGAAACAAAAGACTTTTGTTTACAGAGAAATGTTTATCTTAAGTCGATGATAACAAAAAAAAAAACCTCTTTGCAAAGTAAAACTTGAAGTAAAAAAAACATAAAATGTCGAGTATTTATTTTTGTTTTACGATTTTGATTAGAATAGATTTTTTTCGTTTTAATTTTGTTTACAAAACAAAAAAAAAAGAGGAAAACTTGTGTTTGGAATGTGCAATACATGAGGTGTATCCGGTACACTGTACCGTCATCACTAGAGAAGAATACGACAGAAATTGTGATTCATTTTTTTTTTTCAGCAATACAAATTTGTCTTGTTCCATAATTTTTTCGCAAAATATTCAATACAGAATTGTAAATTCATTTAAAATAAATGCATTTTAATTGAAATGAATCATGCTTAGCGACTAGAAATACTCAATCCAAATGCCGATTTATTTTAAAATTTTGTTGATGATCTCAGCTGATTGTGCATAAATGTTGCAACTAACACAGCTACTATTAACTACTAATACATGAACTAGATATATATAAATATATATTCTCTTAATCGCATACATGTCATATGAATGTTCACATTTTTGTCTTTTTATTTAAAGGGTTTTCTAAAATACCTTTTTTTCTTTTTTTTTGGTAATATTTCATCCATTAGAATAAATTTCACTCATATGTATTGAAAATGGTGAACAAAAAATAAAAAAATCTCAATTATTCTTCATATTTTAAGCTTCTTCCAGAAATCATTCTTTTTACTTTATTTGGAAAAGAAGATATTCAATAATGAATGCTATTTTTACTTTGATTGTATATGTCAATGACATTGAATTAATGAAATGTTACGCCTCCAGTTCACTGAAAATTGATAATTCAGTGCGTTAAAAGGCGTTGATCATATTAATTGTAAGCACTCATTGCGATTTGAACCTAAAACATATAACAGGAGACATAGCTCAGTGGTAGAGCGTTCGACTGCAGATCGAAGGGTCGCTAGTTCAAATCTTGCTGTCTCCTAAATATTTTTTTTTTTTTATTTTTTTCTTTCTGAAATTTCTTTGTGAAATAATGTTTATCAACTTTATGGAATGCTCTGTTTGTCACATTCATTCCCATAAAATATTGATTTAAACATTTCAGTTCAACTGGGGGGGTTTTTTTCTTGGGTTTTTTAGTAAATAAAAAACAGATTACGTGTACGTTGGTTTTCAAATGATTTCTGTTTATTATTTGTTCACAGAATACAATGAAATGATTGTTCCATTTAAATTATGTGTGTTGATGTCATGTTGTTTTTTTTTTTTCATAATTCTTTAATGTACGTAAATTTGTCAAATAATTCCGACAATTCAAAACTTGATTATTTCGAAAGTAATGCCAAATAATTGGTTTTTGTCGATATTATAAACATTTATGTCAGTAAAGTCATGATGACGGTGTAATTTTACTAAAGAAAAAGATAAATGTCAATAAAAGAATATACAAATCTTGAATGTTTTCACAGAGAAATCAGCCATCTGTTTTTTTTTTTTTTTTTTTTTTGTTTCTTTGTATTAAACATAATGGCTGTGTTACACATAGAGATAAGCTTATTTATTATTTAAATTGTTTTTGTTTTTTTCTGATAATGAACAAAATATGTCGATGAAATGATAAACATTGCGCTTATGTGTATTATGCGCTACATTAACGGATGTTCAGAAAGTTTGACGAAAATGAAATCAATTGTAATAAGATATCATATAATCTGACATAATGAGAACTCCATCATAGTAGGAGTTGGCAATTATCATTATTAATAATGTTTAGGTTAGAATACAGTATTTTCATTTAAGGTAAATTACTTTTAGACTAAACGAGGCTCATTTTCTTCAATTCTATGCGGATTTCATTTTCATTTTCATTTTCATAGTGGTTTTGTGTTTCAGTTTTATAATTTTTTGTATAATAAGTTGCTATTCTAAATTTTGCTTGTTGCTAGTTTTTCATTTTTTATTTTTATTTTTCAACAATCCCAATGAAACTTACCGGCATAAAAGTATAAAAAAAATCACTTGTTTTTTTTTTTTTTTTTTTTTTTTTTGTATGGGATTTTCAATAATATTTGAATTATTAAATTCATTTGTCAGAAATCTGAATTATGTTCAATGATCCTATCAATGACCAAAAACACTTGGTTCTATCTTAATTCTGAGCTAAACGTCATCGTGTTTCATTATTATTTGTTTATTTATAAAGAAAACAAGATGCCGAATATAGAAAAAAAAAAAAATTAAGAATAAAACTCGATTCTCGTTCGAGTCATATGATTCTTAAGCTAAATATACATAAACTTTTCGATCGTCAGGAGTTCGAGCCAAGTATTCACGCTCAATTAAGCCTTCGATTCGTTTTTTTATAACGACTGGTGATGGCAGGAATCGGCTTCGCAATTGAGTTGTCACCTCGGATACTAACAAATTGTGCTGAATTGATAAAAGAAAAAAAAAAATGAAAATTGACAAATTGTTGGAAGACAATTCAATTTTCGACATAAAATTCTTACCGCCATTTTCTTTCTTGATTTCATTATCCGAACGATCGCAGCTTCAATTTCATGTTTACGATCTTCTTCCACTTTGCTGCGCGTCTCTTTGTGCTCTGGTTCAGATTCGCCCTTTGCAGCGACTGTCTGAATCTTTACTCTGCATTGGAAAATAAATGAATAATAAATGGTTTTTCTTCTTCTTTTTTTTTGAACTCGCCATACACTTGAGCCAAACTAATTGGCTATTTTTTATTGAAACGAACCTGTGATATTTGGAAACGAAACCATCGTTGACATAAAATTCATTATTTGGTTCGATATCCTTTGTCTTTGCGGCACGCACTAATAGCCGTTGTGCTGCTTTTCCCATTGACAATGATTGCAATGCACGAATCAAATCTTTTTCAGGAATTTCCGTCTCTTGTTGTATTTCCTCGTAGGTCATGCGTTGGCGTGTGTTAAATAGCATCAAAATGCACATCTAATGAAAAAAAAGAAGAAAAAAAAAAAACATTAAAATATCGACATTTAATTAATGATTCATGTTTTTGTTTGCCCAATGTAAATTGTTGCATACCTGATAAGTTGACACTTGTAGAATATGTTTTCGGCTGTATGTAGCACTTCCAATGGGAACATCCGCTGATGTACTTGATGATGATTGTACACCATTTGCGTCTGGTTTTGACGATGGAATCGGTGGAAATACAGCATTTATAAACGCCGTACCTACAAAATGGATTAAATTCATTGCAAATTAATTTAAATTTTAATAGCATTATTGTTGATTTGCCAAACATACCCATTTGCGGTTGTAGCGTTAATTGTCGACCTGAATGTTGTGCTAAATAAAACTTTTTGAACGTTTCAAAAGCTTTCTGAGGCGCTAACGGTATGTTACAACTTTGAGCCGACTAAAATGATGAAAAACATATGATAAAAAAAAAAAATTGATTTGCATTAGCATTCAGGATTTTTATTGTGCAATAAAATGTACCTGTGTTGGCCAAAAACCTGTGGTTAGAATTCTAACTGTCAAATCGACACCATTCAACGATATGTTATTGTTATGGACGTGATTTTTGAACTCTTCCATCACGGTATTTGACAATGTCATATCCTTGAACATGCCTTCTAGTTTTGAGGTAAATTGACAACCACATTCAGTCTGCAAATTGAAGAAAAAAAGTAGAAAAAAAAAATGAAAAATAACAATGATCAATGAATGAGTTTTTTGTTGACAAATGAAAATGGATAAATTGTTTTTTTTTTTTGTTTTCTTTATCAATGAATTACCTTTAGCTTTGAAATCATATTCTTTTCCGAATCATCGGACACTGATTTGTTAAGTAACAAACGTTTGGCCAAATGTGATTTATAATATCGTTCGAATACATCTTTTTCGAGTAGATATCGGAAGAGAACCATTGTCTTGTCTAAAACCGTTTCAATTTCTTGCTCAGTCATCTGTGAACATAATACAAAACAGAAATTCGAATTAAATCAATTCTTTTGATTTCTTAACCAGCCAACCAGCTGCTCTGTTTGTAAAAAAAAAAGACTTACACCACGACTGCTTTTCTTCAATTTATCATCAATGAACAGTGACAAATACTCGGGCGATTTGTTATTCAAATTAAGAAAATGCTCAAAATCTGATGATATCATATTTTTGAAGATTTTATCATTGTTAAATGAATGCACTAAAAAGTGATTGAATCGATCTTTTAAATCCAATAAATTCTGTACGAATGTGATTGGATTTGTTTGTTCATCTTCTTTTACAGTAACCAATAAACGGCCTTGTTCTCGCAAATAGCTGGATACAGCTTCAGCAATTGTCTTTAATGCATCATCATTTAAACGTGAAAATAATTTATACATGCATGATAAATCTTCGGTTTTTGCATTTCTTATCATATGCACAACACCGCTATTTTCCATTTCGACAATTGTTTTCATATGTTTGTTAATTAGCTCATCTTCAACAACTTTAACAATACGTGGTTCGGTATCTTTGTCCAAATATAATTTTGCACGATCTGATTCTTCCATAATGCGACTTTCAACTTTTTTAATATAAACGCTAGCATTATTTTCTCTCAAAAAATTTTGTGATTCTGCATGATAGAATGCTGCCGATTGTGTTAAAAATGGTCGTTCAAAATCTTCTTCATAAACCCATCGACTGTCAATACCAAGAACGGTTAACATTTGACATGCATTTTTGATTGCCAAATGATCAACTGCTTCACCTTTTCGTTCTAACATTACCATATCAAGTAATGTTTTACGCAAATGATCGCGAATTTTACCATGTCGAACCACCTGAGAAAAAAAATTACAAAATTATTAAAAATCAGCATCAAGTATTTGTGTGCATTTTTTTTTCATATTTTTCAATGAAATATTTACGCCAAAAATATAACTTACTTGATCGCGAAATATGATTAAGCCCAAATTATATACGTTATCGTATCCATTTTGTTTGACATAAACTCGATCCATGTACATTAAAATATCTCGAATCATAACCATTGACGTTTGATGATCCGACCAAACTTCATTTAATTTTTGTAATAAGTTGCTATGCAAGTATTTTATAACTTCTTCTCGCACCTGAAATTTAAATTGAAAACCGAAAATGTTTATGAGTTTTTTGAAAAAAAAAAAAAAAAAAAAAAATAAAAATAAAAATAAAGAAAAACAAAATCTTGGATTTTTCTAATCGCAAATAGAATAAATATTATACATGTTTTGACTTACCTGTTTTTCTAAATGTGTTGTAACAACTTCCTTAAGGCCATTGTACAAACGTTCACCATGCTTATGCAAAACCATTGTATATGCATTTCTATACAATTCCTCAAATGATAAACCAGAATTGTTTTTTCTTTGAATTTCTTGGATGGCACTACGTAAAAGATTCCATATCGATTCTACGTATTTTTCATCCATATTCATCTGAAAATTATGATAATGACAAAATAAAATTAGAAATTTTATGTTTAAATTGAATAATAGCATATAAAATCGCACACCATATCGACGACCTCTTCAAAATAATCGAAAAGTGAATTGCCATTGCCATTAGGACTATCACCTTTTCCTATCATTAAATGGTCTATTGAGTGAGTCATTGCTTTGTTTTTACTTCAGATTTCACAATTTACTTACTAACAATATATTTCGTGTGATTACTTTGATTATTCTGTTTTAATTCATTTGTCAACAATTTGTTATTAGGAAACAAAAAAAAAAAAAAAAAAAAAAAATTCGCCATACAACAAAGGATTTTCTTTTTTTTTCGGATTTTTTAATAAAGAAAATAACTGACTCAGACAATATTCAAACCATAATCTATGAATTTGCACAAATTATATCGAGTAAAAATACTTACTGGAAATGCACGAATACGCATTTTTCCGCCCTCCCTCTTTGGAGGATTATTTCGAATCATATCTGCTTAACAATTTGTTATTGATTTGATTATTGCAAATTATTTTTGTTTTATCTCGTCGCTTCGAATTAATTGATTGAATTGTATATGAATTTGCAACAAAAATGTTGTCTTTGTGATCCGCAAAAATAGGAACGGGATTCAATCAAATAAAATGAACAATAAAAATTCATTTGTTCATTTATTTCAGTGATGAATCATATAAATTCCTGTAAATAAAGAAAATTGCGTTTAATTTTAATTTCTATTGAAATAAAGGATAATTATCTCGGGCCAAATAACTAAATGGATTTGAAATATATTTTCTCAGTTCTAATGCTAATTTTTTTTACATATTTGTTCTTTCTTCTTTAATTTTCAAATTTACATATTCAGGAGAGAAATGATTCATTTTAATAATGAATAAAAAAAAATTAATAAAAAAATACACATTCAATGTGTATCAAAAACTAATGGAGCAATTTCAAAGAGAATAATTTCGTTTAATATTGAGAAGAAATCAAAAGAAAAAAAAAATCAGATAAACCAAGACAATAAACACATTTGTTGCGGTTGATATTCCCCTCCCACACACATTCGTTCAGACATAATAATACCATACAAAACTCGTCAAATGAAGCCGGAGTGAATTTGTCTACTTTCTAATTACGTGTTTTTATTATTGTATTGTATTTCCAACGAGGCATCGATAAATTCCAGCGATCTCTCAATCATTTTATGATTATTTCTATCGTCACATAATCGCTAGTTCTTTAAGAGAAAGATAGACTGAATGGCAGTTGGATGAAGAGAGAGAGAGAGAGACGGAGAAGGAGACGAAGACGAAGAGTTAGAAAAAGAGAGCGAGAGCGAGAGAGATATAGAGAAAGAGACGGAGAGAGAGAGAGAGAGAGAGACCAAGAAAATCAGTTCACTGTCAATGGAATGACGAAAAATGTCCAATAAAAAAAAAACAAGGTTAAGCAGATATGAATATTTTGTTTTTTTTTTTTTCATTTTTTGAGAGCATGAGTAGTGATAAAAATTATACTTAGCTACTTTGCACAACAATACCGCAAGGAATGTCAACGACATAAAATGAAATATGCAAAAACCGAAGAGAACACATATCAGAATTAAGTTACACGATACATTTACACACACACACACACACACTATTCGTTAACAATACGAATAAGTAAACGAATGAATCAACGAATGGTCGAACAGAGCAAAAACTCGAAAAGTTCATCATCGAAATTGATTTAAGGAGAATTTAGTTTCATTATTCTAATGATGTTGCTCTCTGTTCATACCAAATACCATATATATGACATGTGTGTTTTTTTTTTATTAATCCTGTTCATCAATAGCACATAAAAATATATTGCAGTTTGTTTATTTTTTTTTTTTTTCACAAATTCATTGCACAATGTTTGTCTTTGTTTGCACTGAATTGCATTCTTTCTCATTTGTGGCCATTTTCAAAACAAATTTCTCATGCTCACTGACATTTAAACCGATGCACAATAATTAGTTCATGTTGTAAAATTGTTTGCCGTTAAGGAAAAATATTGCTAATAATAAACAAAAAACGTGTTTGAAGAACAAGGAAGAAAAAAAAAAAAAAAAACACCAACTTGAATAATGATAAAATGGAATCGATGGCAAATATGTATTTGTCATTATTATGTTTTAATTTTGTTGTTTTCGAAATTGATATGTGGTTACGTCAAGTGCCTTTGATGCTAACTCATCATTACAAGTAAATATCCATTGACCAACGAAAAATTGAACAAAATTACTACTACCACTTGAATATTGCTCATAGAAAAAAAGAAAATGTCGACTTTTTTGGTTTTTTTTTTTTTTTTTTTTGGTACCTTTTTGAAATTTCTTGGAAATTACGTTCACATTGGATTTTCACATTGATGATTACACTTCGGAAACGAATCTACACATATACTTTTTCTTTACATTTATCCGATTTCAATGTTCACAATTAAAATTTCTTTTTTTATTTTTCTTTTTTGTATATATATTCTATTGTCACAACAATCACGACTGCAAATTATTCAACAAAAATCGTCGACTGAATAAAAACTATACACAAACGAAAATTTAAAACTTTTTTTTTCTATATATTTTTTTTTTTTTTTTTTCCTAAACCAAATGTGAATATTGTCTCTTCGACAATTGACAGAAGTCTAGTTTTTGTTTCAAATATTTGTGAGTTCAATAATGAATTTGATGTGCTCTTTTTACTCAGTCATGGTGTTCTTGCAAGACGATTCAAATGGATGAAACAAATACAGTGATAATTTTACAATCTTTTATTTATGTATTATATGATTGCTATGCAAAGCGTACGATAATAAACGAGCTATATAATTTCAATGTGTATGTACTGTTGCTTGTATTACTTTTGCGGCGATCTTACGAATTTTCGAAAATTGTTGCGAAATGGAAATCAATTGTAAATGTCAAAAATGGAAACGTTCAATGCATTAATCATTATTTTAGCAATGAATTTGAATGAAACCCATTTTTTTCTTTTCTCTCAACTTTACATGATGCTTTATTCTTTCACATTTAAATAACCAAAATAGTATAAAATTTGAAAAAAAATTTGAGCACCATAATATTTTATTCGACTTATGGATAACAATATATTTGAAAATACAAAAAAAAAAAGAAAAAAAAAACTTGACATCATTTCATATGAAAATGTCTTTTTTGGAAAAAAAAAAAAAATTAATAAATATTTTATTCATTATATATTTAAGCAAATAATGCAAATCAATATGTGCATTTTTTTAATAACTTCATTTACTTTTTTTTTCCTTTCTCTTTCTTTCAGTTGACCATGCAACTTATTTTTCACGTATGGTACAAAAGTACGAAAACCAAAAACGATTAAATTTGTTCATTAGCAGGAACAATTTCGAGCATTTTTTTTTTTACAAAAATTCGTCTCCAAAACATATTGAAAAAGGCAATTTGTTAATTAATTTGAATTTAAATAAAACAAAAAAAAAAAAAAATAAAAAAATTAAAAATACAAATACAAATACACATTGTATGTTGGTTATCTATCTAAAATGACGATGACTGCTCGAATGATGCAGTGATTGTTTTCGACTTTGTGTTATATTTACGGGCGGCGTTTGTTGTCTTATTGTACGAAATGTATCATTTGCATTGGCCGCTGTAATAGCTGCTTCCATTGTAGCTTTCGACACTGGAACATTTGTTGGTCGAATTGTTTTATTGAAGAGAGCATTCGATATGGCTACAACTAAGCTGAAAAATTTTAGTTGATAATTTCTGGAAAATTTTTTTTTTTTTGAATTAATCGTCATTAGTATTTTATTTTTGCGCCGCTTTTCAATGGAATTAAAATATACATTTTTATATACATACATTGAGTTTGTGACTGGATTGGCTTCATTTGCACTAAGTATATTAAATGGGAAAACTACAGCAAAAATGCAACCACTGGATAGAAATGGAATAATATAATAATTATTATTGAAAAATCAATTTCCAACATGGATCACAACAACAACAATAGACAAACCTGATAGTAATTGATGTCGTTAATTGTGTGAGTATAGTTAGAATGGTACCAAAACCAAGAAAATATGGCCAATGATTTTCGATGTATGTTAAACGTTTGTGAAGTTCCCAGCCCATATTGCACCATTTATATTCAAATGAATATAATGAATACAATAAACATAAATGTACATTTGTGATAATGCCAAAATAGTTGAATGGCAACAAATTTACAACCATACTTTGAATTAGGAACAACGTTTGTACGAGTAATGAAAACAACGTATCAGCTATGATAACGCTAAAACTCACAAAAAGTTGCGGTTGACCCTTACGAAATTTATATGCTGAATCGGCAATGTCCTATTGAAAAAGATTAGATTATATTTAATGTGTGTTCTTCTCTTTAGAATAATTGTTGATCAAAAAAAAAAAAAAATCTATTGAAAAAATGTATTTTTAGAATAAATTTTTATAAAAAAAAAAAAAAGCGCATACCTGAAACCATAAGCTATTGACGACCTTGCTTAATATAAATAACGGCATAATCCAAACCATTCCAAATAATATCGATAGAAATGTAACAATGTAGTTGCCAATGATTGCACCATTGCCGGGATTTCTTGTAAACATCCAACTTAAAAACATTCGAATAATTGGCAATAAAACATATTCGAATAGAATAATGCTGAGTCCAAAAAAGCCACCATTCAATAAACAACATTGAAATACACGCTTCAGTAAATTGGATTCTCTAAAAATGACAATCAACAAATCAATTCAATTTGAAATCAGTCGAAAAATAATGATAACATACTCTTTAAGTTTGTTAAGTTCACGTTTTATTGCATGACTTCGTTTTGAGGTTCGTTTACCAGTCTGTGTTTGTTGTGTATTACTTGAATTGGAGCTACTTTCTTCCAATTCACTATCCTGTTTATCATTTTGCAATGCATTGCTAGTGTATGTGTCTCGAATAACAATATATATCAATGACACACCTTTTACACTATCCCAAACTCCTCGTAAATATGCCTTTAGAATACGCTGTTGTTGGCAAAATGAAACAAGAAAAAAAAAAAGAATAACCATTATTTGGGTTCATTACTTAGCAAAAAAAACAACAAGATATTGATATTGATAAATTAATTGTAAAATTACTTACATTCAATGGATCCATAAGTATTTGTTTATTTACTTCATATATAAAAAGATATGCAAAAATGTCGTATGTCTTTCTTTTTCTTAAAAACAACCCAGTAATTTTTGGAAATTTTTCAGCTAATTTCTTTACTTATATTCGTTTTTCTCTTTCGAATCCGCTCTTTTTTCGACTTTTTATGTATAAAAATATTTACCGATGTCGTTCCACATTAAATGACTGTAATACGTGTTACTTTTGAATATATTAAACTACAACTATGTTACAATTTCTATTTATTTTTTTGTACGGTATTCACGAGATAAGCTATTCAAAATGACGAACTTTGCAGATAGAAAAACTATAATTTTTTTTTTTTAATCAAAGAAAATACCAGCGCCCAAAATGCTTACTACGCGAAATATAAAGGCAAATTATTCACCGTACAATATACGAGAATAGTAAAACAAATTTTTTTCTACAAATACATAGAAGTCATAGAAAAATAGATGAAAATAAAACACAAAAAAATATGCCCGAAATTGTAAAAAAAAAAAAACAAATAAGTCGTTTGATAATAATAAACAATAAACAGCTGTCGTCGTTGTCGTTGTCGTTTTTAAACCAGGGCAGTCGTCCTTTGCTTTGCACACACTTGAATATGGATTGGCAAGGCGCACCGTTTTCATTCACGATTACATCTCTCACTTTTGTTGAGTCGTTTCTTTGTTATGTTCACGATGACGAATGAAGAAACACAACACAAACAATGTCAAACTGTCATTCGAACATCAATATTCGTACAAAGCGAATTGTGGAATTTAATAATCGCAATTGAATGCGTTCAATGTATACAATAAAATTCGAAATAGATGATTTCTTCTTGTTTTTTTTTAAATGGTTTTTTTCAAGTGAAAATATATTTAATTTCGAATCGTTTACATTTAATTCATTCATTTAAATTACGTTGAATTTTACAAAAATACATTGGGCCCATGTTGCATGGAAGTTGTGGTAAAACTAATTGTCCAAATTTTAAATTCTTTGTATCTTCGAAGTAGTATAACTTTTTGAATGGTCGCAATACATTCGTTAAATCCCTGAAAATGAGAAAAAGTTTTTTTGAAAAAAAAAAAAAAAAAAAAAATGAAATTGTTTATATTTTCGTTCGAAAAATAAAAAATTTGTTTGTTAATCAGAATCACTTACTTAATTGTGGTTGTAATATGATAGTCGGTAAATGCTTTTGTTAATGCCATATTAACAACACCATCATTTTGAATTGGACTTAAGCTGCACGTTGAATAAACCAATGAACCACCAGGTTTGAGTAATTGCAAACATTGCACCAAAATGGATGCTTGCAATTCGGGCAACTGTAAACGTTCCCGAAGTCGATCTCCTTTGAACATACTATTTTCATTTTGCATTACAGATAATCGATCATTTGAACATGGAACATCAACAAGAATCTATGTGAAAATTAAATGAGTTACAAATTCAAATAAATCGGTTGAAAATTGAAATTAAAAACGGCTGAAAAAAAAAGTTCAAGAATTTGCAAAAAAAAAAAAAAAAAAAAAATCATTACCTTATCATACTTTGAAAACTCGTTAACTTCCCGAATATCATCGTTTCGAATGATACATCGTTGTCCTGCCCATTTTTCAGTAAAATCAGGTAGATATTGAAAGAAAAATTTATAAATTTGATTGACACGTGACAGCGATGAATCATTGCATACGATCATTTTTGGTATTAAACTTTGTAATAATAATAAACTTTTTCCACCTGGAGCTGCACAAGCGTCAAGCACTTCATCACCTGGTTGAACATTCAACATCAATGGTGGTAAAATTGATCCAGCATCAAGTAAAAAATGTGAAAGAACTTTAGTCGATGTAATCTTTGGACGTGAGAATCGTGAGATATCACCTTTCGGAAATACATAAATGTCAAGAGTTTTTGGAAATTGAAAATCAATTTCGGATTCAATTTTTAATGGAAAATCAACATTTGTATTATAATATTGATAATGATCGGATTCGGGTATCCAATCTTCCATGCCTTTCAATTTTGTTGCTGGTATAAATTCTTGCAATCCCATTGTACCAACTTCAGCTGATATCATACGATTAAAATCATATTCAGAATCTTCTTTTAAACTTTGTTCCAATGATTTTTTATAATCAACAATATTTTCAACATCAATTATTCGTGATGGATCTTTTGATTGTTCCAATGCCATTTTTTCACATTTCTCTTCAACATGTTCATTGTAAATAGATTGTAATTCTTTTTTTTGCTTTTGTTGTACAAATTCATTCAATGCCTTATCAACATTGGTTGTTGCATTTTGACGATCTGTTACATCGGCAGAATCTTTCGAATTATAGTATAAATCGAAAACTTCACGTAAATTGACAGCACCACTAAGTCGAATATTTTTATTAATTTCTTCAGCATCTCCATAATTATTGACAAGGGCTGCATACTTGTTTTCAGTTAGCAAAGATGCCCGAATGCCACCCCATCTTGGTCCATAAACTGATTTATAAAAATCATCAAAATGCTCTAATGCACGATCGATTGATGTTTTCTTTTTTATATCAAACGGCTTTAACTGTAACAATGCGGTACACATTAGTTTTACATCCAATTTATTTGAGAATTAACTTACAAAAAGTCCAGGTTTCGTTTTCTTAAATCGCTTCACAATGTGAACTATCATTGGCTGATGCCTCAGCATTTTTACTTTGTTAATTGATTTTTCAATGTTGTAATGTGATTTAAATCTGTTGAATATGATTTATAAATAATTTAACCTCAAAATCATTTACTTATCATCTGTCAACCAATTCGCCATTGGAGCAATAACAAAAGTACAGTTTTGACACTTCATTTTCGAATGAGCCCAATAGCTCTAGTTCCAAAGGCTGTAATCTCTGTTTCTATTTTTATTTTTGTTTACAAAATCATTGCAGTCTATAAAAGAGGCAAATTTTATTATTTTGTAAAAATCATACTGAATATTTAAATATATTTTTGATCGAAATTATTATATTAGTAGATTCACGCATTCATTATGGTTATACACGGTGTCTACATTGTCAGCAAATCTGGAGGTTTAATCTTCAATCATGAGCACAACATTCCAAGAATTGAAACTGAAAAAGTATTCAATTATCCAATTGATCTAAAATTGGAGTATGAACCAAAGAAAGTATCTGTGGCATTTGGTCAAAAGGATGGAATCAATGGTGACTATTGAAAAACCGTGCAATTTATTCAATGAACGATGAATAATCATACAATATATTTTACCTCAATCTTCAATTTTTTTTTTTTTTTTCAAAGTTGGACATGTGCTTACATCAGTGAATGGAATGCCAGTGAATGGAAGCACACTTGAAGATGGTAGAAATGTAAAAGATATCTTTGAAAATGCCAGTGAATTTCCATTGACGCTAAAATTTGCTCGACCCAAAATGACAACAAATGAGAAAATCTTTTTGGCATCTATGTTCTATCCATTGTTTGCAATTGCAAGCCAATTGAGTCCAGAGCCAAAAAGTTCAGGTATTGAAATTCTTGAGGCGGACACATTCAAACTTCAATGTTTTCAAACATTAACAGGTAATGCTATGTCAACTTACAATTTACAAATAATTCAATGTTTTTGATATGAAAGATTTCATACCTAGGTTTGTGATTTGTGTTTCTAATAAAATATGCACTTGTTTGATCATTTTATAGGTGTAAAATTTATGGTTGTTGCAGAAACAACACAAACTGGTGTCGATGTTTTACTTAAACGAATCTATGAATTATATGCTGATTATGTACTCAAAAATCCATTTTATTCACTTGAAATGCCGATTCGTTGTGAACTATTTGATACAAACTTACAAGCATTGTTAGAGCAAATGGAAAAAGGAGGCGTTACGACTATCTAATATCAATTTGAATAAAACTAATTTAATAAAAACGATACTTTTAAGTAAAATAGAATTGATTGTATTTATTTCTCACACGTTTAATGTGAATGTCGTATTAATTTGAGAAAAATTGAAAATAACTTCTTTAAATAATCACAATTTATTTATATTGAAATAAAACCCATGGAGTTTGAGAGCAATGAGATTTCAAAATGTAACTGGAATCATTAAATGCATTCAGCGTCATAACTTTCTTATTTCACATTTCATTATTTAAAGTCTCTAAAGAATCAAAATATGCGGAAGAACTACTTTTCTACGCGTAGAAGTTATTAAGTAATGCCCAAAAACGTAAATTGGCTAGTGCAAAAAGAGCAAATGAATTTAAAAAAGTACCAAATATCGTAATTTTTTTCAAAATTAAATTAAGAAACTTCAGAAAAAAATTGTTTTGCTTAACATTTCACCCGAAGATAGATACATAGCTTTGGAAGCTTTTAATTGCCAATTGTAATCTTTTTTGTCATACTATGAGATTCATAGATATCTCCTTTTTTGCATTGTAATGTAATATTGTGCATATGCGTCTGTGAATCGATGAAGAGTGATTTCTGTTTGAAATCATCTGATATTATCACGTATTAATTTCAATAATTTAATAACCACCAGTACATGCGACCTGTGTAGCGAATGTATATGCCGCAGGAAAGTAAATCAATAATCAATTGATGTACTATTGCAAAAGTCACGGGTAGTTGCAACTTGCAAGCGATCTCTATCATATTGTATACTGAATTGCCGTTACGGAATGCAAACGACAAATCGTATCTCAATTGCCGTTTCCGTTGGTGTAGTCAATGCACATTGATAAATCGTTCACATTTAAAGTCAATGCGCATACGTGAAGGCATCTTTTTTTTCTCTCATAGATGTCTTTTTTCACGATAATTATCAATATAATGAAGAATTGTAATGAAAGGCTTTTTTGAATCAACTGTAAATTTTCCTTATTTTTGTGAAATAATCTGAAATTATCACATAAATTAGTTTCAATTGAAAATTATACTATACCGAAACCAAAGTTATTAATTTCAGTTTCACAGCACTAGCATTTGTTACCATATATGTATCGCAAATATAATCAGTGTTTATTAAATACACTACCTCTTAATGAGTCAGCTGTTTTCAATTGAAAATGCATTTGGTTGTATTAAATGAAAAATACCAGTATGTTTATTGTTTATGCAGAAATTATGAAAAAAAAATAAATAATGAACTAGTAAATGTTCACGTATCGACATCAGCTCCGCGAATCGATTAAATTTTAAAATCGCTTTAGTTTTGACTTGACTTCAACTTCTCCATGAGAGTGAACACCAAAGTGCTGTTTATATGTTTATATGATAGAAATCTTATATATAAATAGATATGGGAGTGGGCCAAAATATTCTCAATTCTCTAATATTGTTGTTTTTTGTTTATTTCTTTCTCTCTGCTCTTTATTTTCTATTTTTTTTTTTTTTTTCTTTTTAATTCATTTCAGCTATTGGCTATCCTTAACTCAAACGGTCCATCAAGCAATTCATATTCAAGCGAGATTTCACACATAGTTCATGGGCGAAGTGGTTTTATTTAAAATACATTTGTGAAATTTTTAAATATTTTAGTTTAGTGAATCAAGTTGAACTGTACGGTAGGCAGTGAGAAAATCAAGGTTTCGAAACCTTAATTTACTCGATTTTTCTCTTTTTCTTTCAATTTATTTGTAAATATTTGCATTGATTATCCAGGCAAAGTGTTTATTTTGATGTGAATTTTGTGCAATTTATTTCTTCAATACAAATGCATTAATATTATTCCTGTTTTATTAATTTAACAAATGGACTTTCAATTGAATAATATGTGCAATTCTCCAAGAAAAATAATTACATGCATTTAAATGTAATTAATTTAAAATTGTTATTTTTATTTCAAAGGCAGAGATCACTTAATTCGACAAATAGTTTGTGACAAACAGTTGAATGATCGGTGCCAACTCAAGTGAGCTGATCAATATTCATTAGTTGCATTCGACTCAATAGAGGAAAAAAAAAAAAACAAAAAAATTATCATTGAGTTAATTAAATAAAAACCGAAACAAAATGGTTAGTGATCTTGTGTACAAATGGTCATTGTATTGACAACATGGATGTTTTTTTTTTTTGAATAATATTAATATTGAATATTAAATAGGATCCTGGAGCTAATGTACCAGAAGTTAAAGCGCCAAATGCAATAAAAAATTCAGTCGGCGAACGTAAAGCATCTGGTTCAGGCCTAACAACGCGTCGTGGTTTACTTCCACCAGAAGAGTTAGGACGACGACCAAGTTTGATAATAAGCGATGGGGTTTGTATCTTTATTTTTCATATTTATTTACATTTGTTAAACATGCAATGACTATAGTCATGATTCATGTTCATTTAATTCAACGAATTTTTAGTAATATTTATTTAATTGCTTGGAGAATGTTGTTATTTTCAAACGGAAAAAATTTTACGTTTTCTTATATCGCATGTATAATTTTATTTGTGAATGTCCGTTGCAAAGGAAAATCCCAAAATAATATTATGACACATAATTTATAAATATGTTTTTGAATAAAACAGAGCAAAACTGGCGCAGATTTAACTGAACAAATTACTTGTGTGTGATTTTTTTTTTTCAAATTTCTTTCAAGAAAAATGATTAATGGCTCATTCAAAACGTCCCAATCAAATCATTTAAAAATTGATATTTTCATGTTAGATATGATTTTTTTATTGATTTGCTACTCTCTCTCTTTTCACTCAAAATTCTGATCAATAATCTAATCGATGAAAAATATTAACAGCTCATTTGTATATGCTATAATACAATTTGGAATATTTGTATATTCTTCTATTTTTAACACGAAAATGTTGACACAATCGTCGCCATATAATTCGCATATTTGTATGGATTTTATATTTTCTTTTTGAAATAGATTCAGCTTAATAGCTTAGAAAAATCGCTTCACGCAATTTAACGCACACAGATAGCACTCCATAGCAGTTTCTATGTAAAATATGATATATATATATATATATAGACGAATTTTTTTTTGACTTTGAAAATTCATTTTATTCTATTCTGTTCTATTTTTGTGAATTCAAAAGTAAAAAAAAAAAAATTACTAGTAAATTTATGTGCGTTACACTTTGTCTCATCAAATTGGTTCAGCGAAATGAATTTTTGAAAGAAAAAAAAAAAAAAAAAATTTGTATGAATCACCATGATTTATCTCAATGAACTTGCTTGGATCATATCAAAAAATTTTCTCCTCTTTTCGATTAATTTTCAATTTCTTCGAGAACTGAGGTGTAATTTTTTAAGCATGCTAGTGAACACGTACTGACATACATTTGAGTACCGTAACAAATAAATAAATTCCCCTTGAGTTTTCCACTCAAAACATTCATTAATTGCATATACCATTCGAAAACATATTTTGATATGATTTTAATACTTGTTTGGCGTACTTACAACAAAAAAAAAAAAAAGAATTTTCAAGTGAAAATTCAAAAGGATTTTCAATAATTTGAGATAAAATTAAAACGTTTCCAATTTTTCTCTTTTTTCAATTCATTCGAATCTCCAATTTGTACGTTTGGATGCGTAAAAATACCTCAACTGAAAAATAAAATCACCAACTAATTGATGACAACATGAATCAAACCTAAAAATATCGTCAAAAATGTCGCGCACACAAAAACAAATATTTGGTGAATATTGTAACATATCACAATAAACCAACAATAATAATAATAATAATAATAATAACAATAACAACAACAACAACAACAAAAACAACAGGAAAATAGAAAACTACGTCCTGGTGAAGTGGTCGAAGATAAAAAGGTATGAAATTGTATACTACTTGAACATATCATCCACGTGAGAAAAAAAAAAACCAAAAAAGTTGATTGAGAACTTTCATACGCACTCATGCATACTTTGTATTGGTATTTGAAATTCACAATTAATTGACACAACTATTTATATTTTAGTAGCTAATATTCTATTTTCATTTCTCTCGTTGATTTTCTAACGCATTAAATAATAATAAAAAAAACAGGGACGACGGAAGTCAATACCATCCGCTAAAGTACTTGAGGAAAAGATTATTCAAGGATCAACACCATTGCGTGATGATGGTGAAGTGGGACCACCGAAAATCGTTGATATGTTTGACAGTTACTCAGGCGTTGAAGGTTTGAAAATTTAATTTCCATTTAAAAAAATGTTCACATTTCCATTTTTTTCGGCGAAAATTGGCATTTGTTGGTTACAAAATTTATGTGAATGTATAATTATTAAAATAGGTCAAACTGGGTATATCAGTGTCCAAGTTCAAGGTACACCGGCACCAACATTTAAATTCTACTATAAAGGTGTTACACCACTTATTGAAGGTGTTCGCTATAAATTCCATACGGATGGTGAAACCAATACAATCACACTTTGTATGCGCAATGTAAAACCAAGTGATGAAGGAAAATATAAAATTGTATTAACAAATGCTCATGGTACCATTTCTGATGAAACTCAATTGTATGTTTCAAAACCGGGTTGTACTGATTTTCGTGCATTGTTAAGAAAGAGCAAATATGCAAAATGGGGAAAAGATAAAGGTGATCCAAATTGGGGGGATTTGAAAGGTGTTGAAAAGGTTTGATTTTTCCATTACATGATAATTATGATATTTCTTTGTAATTTTCATTGCATGAACATTTTTTTTTTTCCATTCGAAAAACAGCAAAAAGATCAGTTTTTAAGCCCGCTACAGGACAAAACGGCGAAAGAAGGAAAAGACAAAAAGGTTGAATTTGAAGCTAAATTCACAAAACCAAATGCAAAACCGAAATGGTTTTGTCGTAAAAACGTATGTAATTTCATATTAAAATATTGAACAATTTACATTTATAATGGTATTTCAATCACCTGGTAAATTTCAAAAAAAAAAAAAAAAACAATTTCTTTTCAACTGCTTCAGGAACTTTTCATGGGTGTTAAATATAAATTCAATAACAACGGCGATATCTATCAATTAACTGTTCTAAATCCAAAACTAGGCGATTCAGCAACATATACAATTGATATTGGCGGTGTAAAATCATCAGCTCAATTGACCGTTGAACCACCAGATCCATCATATAAATTCATTAAACCATTGAAAACTAAATACGATGGATTTACAAAACATCCATTGACCTTAGAATGTACAGTTAGCGATCCAATTGCTATTGTTTCATGGTATAAGCTAGGGGCTGAGAACCCTTTATGAATATATATATTTAGTAGATATTCAGAATATTCAGGCGATATTTACATATTTATGGAATATTTGCTAGATTTAAAAATACACACACCATATCCATAAATATTTGAAATATCTAGTGAATATTCAATTGATTTTTATCAATAAGTTAGCATTTGTGAATATATTGTTGATGGCAAAATAAGTATTGCTTGAAATTGAGATTTGGTAGATGAAATGAGATTTGTATATTTCTCTTGTAGCACAACTTGTGCTGGCGGTCACAAAGTACTATTCTGTAATAAGTTTTTTTAATTTTACAGACACAGGAGAATGCAGTATGATCTCAACTACCAATCTCAAATTTAAACAATATTTAGTCATATGTTTAGCATATTTATGATATTTAGTATATTTATAAATATTCACAATATTTACAATATTTACAATATTTGCAATATTTGCAGGATATTTACAATATTTATTTTTATTTACTTTCGTCCTTTCCCCCTTAGGTATAAGGGTGATAAGAAATTGTCAAATGATGATAAACGTTATAAGATCGATAAAGATTTGTCTGGTGTTTGTACATTGCAAATTGATAGTTGCGATTTGAATGACACTGGTGATTTTAGATGCCAACTTGAAAGGCAACCGGATAAAACTGACACCAAAGTTAAAGTGGTTGGTAAGTATATAGAATAAAGAAAAGTCGAATGAACTTACATTTTAATAAAAACAATTCGTAACACAAAAGATTAATCATTTCTCATTCTTCTGCTTTTTCTTCTTCTGTTTCTTCTTTTGCTTTTCCATTACAGAATATCCATACAAATTTGCTAAATTGCTTAGATCACAGCAAAACACTGAAAAGGATACTGTTACATTGGCTTGTGAATTGGATGATCCTCTTGGTGATGTGAAATGGTTTAAAGATGGCAAAGAGATTAAACCAGATGCAAAGAATGTTCAAATAGTAAAAGATGGATGCAAACGCAAGTTAATCATTAAAGATGCCAAATTGTCGGATGCTGGTCAATACTCTTGTGTTAGTAACGCTGATAAAACACAAGCCGAAGTCACTATTAACAAAGAAAATAAATTTAATAAAAATCTCAAAGATACTGTGGCTGTTGAACGTGAAAAATTGGTGCTTGATATTGAATTAGAAGATGTAAAAGCGCCAGTTGAATGGAAATTCAATGGCAAACCGATTAAGCCAAGCGATCGT
Organism: Resseliella maxima; assembly: GCA_029041755.1. Lineage (NCBI taxonomy): Eukaryota > Metazoa > Arthropoda > Insecta > Diptera > Cecidomyiidae > Resseliella > Resseliella maxima. The sequence goes on from JAQOWM010000934.1 coordinate 121,645, forward strand.
ATTGAAATCAAAAATTTGGGTGGTGGCAAACATCAATTGGTATTCAATAATTTGAAATTGGCTGATGCCGGTGAAATTTCAGTAACCTCAGGAAAATTGAGCTCCTCGTGTAAGCTCACTGTTCAAAAAGGTGAAACTAAGCCACAAATTAATGCACCAAAAGAAGTCGAAGGTCCAGTTAATAAACCACTTGTTTTTGAAGTTCCATTCAAAGGTAAAAATTAAATAGTTTTGAGCGAACAATTTCAATTCTCAATTATCAATTACAATAAAATCTAAAACTAATAACATATTTCTATTGAACTTTGATTTTTTTTGTTTCCTCATTCATTCAGTTGAAGGTAAAAAGCAAACTCCAATCGAAGCTGTGCTAATGAAAGATGGAAAACCATTGTCACCAAAAGACGTTGAGGTACAAGTAAAAGATGATAAAGCCATTTTTACAATTAAAAAACCGACACGCGAACAATCTGGTCCATATCAAATTAAATTATCAAATGGCCAAGGTGAAGATGTAAAAGATATTAAAATCCAAATGCAAGATGTTCCAAATCCACCGCAAGACGTTAATGTACGCGATGTGTTTGAAAAATCATGCATTATTGATTGGAAACCACCAAAAGAATGTGGCGGCACACCAGTTCAAAAGTATATTATTGAACGTCAAGATGTTTCGTCAAAGAAAGGCTGGGAAAGTGTTGGTGAAATTCCAGCTGATAAACCAACTACATTTAAAGTTGATGATCTTACACCGAAGAAACAATACAAATTCCGTATTCGGGCTGTTAATAAAGTTGGCCCAAGTGAACCAACCGAATTCAAGAATACTGTATTAGCTAAAAATCCATGGGATGAACCAGGCAAACCAAAGAATGTTGAAGTTACTGATTGGGATAAAGATCATGCTGATCTTAAATGGGCTAAACCAGATAAAGATGGTGGCGCTGAAATTACCGAATATGAAATTGAAGTAAAAGACAAGTCTAGCAAAGATTGGGTTAAAAAGAAGCGAGTTCCAGCATCAGAAACATCGACCACGGTTAATGATCTTAAAGAAGGTCAACAATATGAATTCCGTGTACGCGCGGTGAATAAGGCTGGACCTGGAGAGCCTAGCGATGCAACTAAACCAATTGTTGCAAAATGCCGATTTGTTAAACCGTTCATTTCTGGTGATCAAATGAAAACAATTATCATCAAAAAGGGACAAAAATTCGATTATAACATAAAATATGGTGGTGAGCCTGAACCAGAAGTGAAATGGGAGAAAGATACTAAAGCACTTTCATCTGATGGCAGTCGCATTAAAATTGATAAACCAGGAATTAACAACACAGTTTTGTCTGTTCAAAATTGTGTTCGTAGTGATTCTGGTAAATACAAACTCATTTTAACCAATAGCAGTGGAACCATTGAATCTGTGGGAGAAGTTATTGTACTCGACAAGCCATCTCCACCAAAGGGACCACTTGTGCCTGAAGAAATTCGTGCCAAACATGTCAAAGTCAAATGGCAAAAACCAGAGGATAATGGTGGCTGCGAACTTACCGGTTATGTTTTGGAGAAAATGAATTTGGATGATGGAAAATGGGCTCCAGCCGGTGAATGTGGTCCAAACGACGAAAAATTCACAATTAAAGATTTAACGCCAAAGAAGAAATATAAGTTCCGTGTTCGCGCTAAAAACAAGGAAGGTTTATCGGATCCATTGGAAACAACTGATCCAATTCTTGTTAAGGATCCATGGGATGAACCAAGCAAGCCAAAGAATGTTGAGGTTACTGATTGGGATAAAGATCATGCCGATCTTAAATGGACTAAACCAGATAAAGATGGTGGCGCTGAAATCACCGAATATGAAATTGAAGTGAAAGACAAGTCTAGCAAAGATTGGGTTAAAAAGAAGCGAGTTCCAGCATCAGAAACATCGACCACGGTTAATGATCTTAAAGAAGGTCAACAATATGAATTCCGTGTACGAGCAGTGAACAAGGCTGGACCTGGAGAGCCTAGCGATGCAACTAAACCAATTGTTGCAAAATGCCGATTTGTGAAACCGTTCATTACTGGTGATCAAATGAAAACAATTATCATCAAAAAGGGACAAAAATTCGAATATAAAATAAAATATGGTGGTGAGCCTGAACCAGAAGTGAAATGGGAGAAAGACACTAAAGCGCTTACATCTGATGGCAGTCGCATTAAAATTGATAAACCAGGAATTAACAACACAGTTTTGTCTGTTCAAAATTGTGTTCGTAGTGATTCTGGTAAATACAAACTCATTTTAACCAATAGCAGTGGAACCATTGAATCTGTAGGAGAAGTTATTGTACTCGACAAGCCATCTCCACCAAAGGGACCACTTGTGCCAGAAGAAGTTCGTGCCAAACATGTCAAAGTCAAGTGGCAGAAACCAGAGGATAATGGTGGCTGCGAACTTACCGGTTATGTTTTGGAGAAAATGGATTTAGATACCAAAAAATGGGCTCCAGCCGGTGAATGTGGTCCAAATGATGAAACATTTACCTTTAAAGGACTTACACCAAATAAAAAATATATGTTCCGTGTACGTGCTAAAAACAAGGAAGGTTTATCAGATCCATTGGAAACAACTAATCCAATTCTTGCTAAAAATCCATTTGATGAACCAAGTAAACCTGGTAAGCCTGAAATCGCAGATTATGACAATAAGAGTGTTACATTGAAATGGGCAAAACCAGAAAAGGATGGTGGTAGACCAATTACTCATTATACAATTGAAATGAAGAGCAAAAACTCACCAGACTGGAAAGAAATTATGACAACAACTGATGATAAATGTAACGCTGTTGTTGATGGTCTTAAAGAAAATATGACATATCAATTCAGAGTAAAAGCACACAATGAAGGTGGTCCATCAGAAGCATCTGAACCAACTGAGAATCATCTATGCAAATATAAAAACCGTAAGTTTAAATCGCATTGCAGATTGTTCTGAATGATTTTTTCTTTCTTTTCTTTTCATTTTTTTTTTTTTTTGTTTTTTGTTTTTGACAAAATAATTTTATAGTGAAACCATGCATCGATCGAAAGACAATGAAATCAATTACAATCAAGGCTGGCAACACGCAAATTTTATGGTCTGTAGATGTTATTGGTGAACCAGCGCCTCAATTAGTGTGGAGTGGCCGTGATGGGAAACCATTTGTTTCATCAGATCATATCAAAATCGAAAATAAAGATTATCATACCAATTTCTCGATTGTTAATCCTCAACGTAGCGATATGGGTCCATATAAACTTAAAGCTACCAATTGCAATGGAAGCGATGAGGAAACGGTTGAATTAATTGTATTAGCTCCACCATCACCACCAAAAGGACCATTAGAAGTGAATGATGTTAATGATAAAGGATGCAAACTTAAATGGAAAAAGCCAGACGATGATGGCGGTGCACCAATTAGACAATATGTAATTGAAAAAAGAGATACTAAATGCCCGATACCTGGTAAATGGGATCGTATTGGTAAAGTGCAAATATCTGGTCAAGATGCAAAAGATGCTTTGGAATATCCAGTTACTGGTTTAACCGCTGGCGCTGAATACCATTTCCGTATAATTGCTGTCAACGATGAAGGTGAATCAAAACCATTGGTTACAACAAATGGTACCATTGCTAAAAAACCATATGATCATGCTAGTAAACCAAAGGGTGTTGAAGTTACTGATTGGGACAAAGATCATGCTGATCTTAAATGGACGAAACCAGATAAGGATGGCGGTGCAAAAATTACAGAATATGAAATTGAAGTGAAAGATACAATCACTAAGGAATGGGTTAAAAAGAAACGTGTACCAGCTTCTGAAACATCGACAACAATTAATGATCTCAAAGAAGGTCAAACATATGAATTCCGTGTACGAGCCATTAACAAAGCTGGACCTGGAGAACCAAGCGAAGCAACTAAACCAATTGTTGCAAAATGCCGTTTTGTTAAACCATTCATTACTGGTGATCAATTGAAAAAGATTATCATTAAAAAGGGTGAACAACTCGAATATAAAATAAAATATGGTGGTGAGCCTGAACCAGAAGTGAAATGGGAAAAAGATAATAAACAACTTACATCTGATGGCAGTCGCATTAAGATTGAAAACTCCGGTGGAAATACTAATTTGATTGTTAAAAAGTGTGTTCGTGGTGATTCTGGTAAATATAAACTTATTTTGAAAAATGGCAGTGGAACAACTGAATCTGTTGGAGAGGTTATTGTACTTGATAAGCCAACAGCACCAAAAGGACCATTAGAAGTATTTGATGTACGTGAAAATGGTTGTAAACTCAAATGGAAAAAACCAGACGATGATGGTGGTAATCCAATAAAACAATATAAAATTGAAAAACTTGATACAAAATCCGGTAAATGGTCACTTATCACTAAAATTGGTTCGGACAAAACGGAATATACTGTTTCTGATTTAATTTCTGGTCCTGAATACAAATTCCGAGTGTCGGCTATAAATGATGAAGGCGAATCTGATTCATTGGTCACTGAAAATTGGACAATTACCAAAACAGTAGAGGTTGTTGAATTTAAAACTGAAAAGGTACCAGGCAAACATGGTGCTGAGGTTGGTGTTGAAACATACACAACCGAAAAGAAAGGTACATTAATTTTTTTCTCAATTTTATTGCATAATATTTTATTGATAAACCATTTTAGTCAAATACAATACAAATACAAATACAATCGCAATAACTAAAACATTTTCCAATTATGATTTCTTTTCTTTTTCTTTTTCTTTTTTCTTTTTTTTTTTTGAATGTAGGCTACAGCGGTGATGCAGAAACTTCCACCAAAACAACGGTTACGACAACAACATCAAAAAATCAATTTCAAGATGGAAATCGTACACGCACACAAACACGTACAGTTAAAAAAATTGTTACACGTACAACAACAGAGCAGCAAGTCGAGGAATATTAATTTATTCAGTTAAATTTCCATTAAGTTGTTATTGAACGAGTCTAGTTACTATCAAATACGTTTTGTTCCTTTTTCTTTTATATTTATTTTTGCAATTAAAACTTTGCCACAGCTCATTACAGAAATTGAAAAAAAAAAATTCGATTTCACTGCTTATTAAAGCAATCTTAGCAGCACTTCATTTTACTTATGTTTTCGATATTTTGCAATGTAACTAAGCCTTTTGAACAAATTTTTTAGACAAACTGTCAATTTATTAATCGATTTTTATACATTTTGATTAAAAAAAAAAAAAAACCAAATATAACTCGAAATTCTGTTGTTTCTTTGAATGATTTAGCATTTTTAAGAATAAAATAAGGTATTTATCATATCCATCTGAAAAAATTACAATTTAAAAAGAAAAATTTTGAATAAAAAGATATATTCATATCGCATTCAATATGCATTTATTTTTTCTATCTTATGCACGGGCACATATAAACAAAACGAGTTTATTCTTTTTTCTTTAAAATCTCGATAAGATAAGATTTATTTTATTTGTTAAAATAGTTCATCTGGTGGCTCTTCTTTGACTTCTAAAACGGTATGATAATTGGAAATGGCAATATCTTTTTCAAAAGCATCATAATTGACTGAATGATTAGTATTTTGATCGATTAAATTATGATTTCCATTGAAACCTTTGAATTTTCCGCATTTTTGTATGTCCGGTAAATGTTGTAAAATATTTGTTACAGTTGAATGTGTTAAACCAAAGAACCATTCACCCTGTGCTTGAAGTTCAAGATTTTGAATCGTATTTTCATTAATTGTTTGTATAAGAGCAACATGACATAAATCTGGTGTTGGCGCTGCAATAATAAATTCAGAATCACATTCTGGAATGATTTCAAAACGTGGAACATCACCATTTTCCGTAATTCGACATGTGTATAAGCATTTCTTATCTTTTTCTTTAATATGAGCATATGTTCGCGTTGATACAAATCCAGATGGATAAATCCAATTTTCGGTATGATAATTTGGACGATCATAAATAATTTGACCAATACTGAGTATTTTCAAGGCACCTAAATCAATTGGATAATGTGCATCATTTGAATCCAATGATATTGTTTCCGATGCTTGTAATGTTTGTTGTTTTTTTGCACGTTTTTTATACGGTTTTCGTGTTGATGATGTTGTTGCTGTTGTGAAATCAGTTGTTTGCTTTTTACTCAATTCCTTTGCTAAATCACAATCTTTATCCATAAGTCGCTTGAGAAGAAATCGACGCTCTTCTTTCATACTCACTATATTTTCTTGTACTTGTGCCACTTGATCACATAGTGCTGCATTTTCCTATTAAATAAAAAAAGTGAAGAAAAAAAAAAACATTATCATTACTTTAATTGAAAGAAATTGTAATTTCGAAAAGGCAGATAAATTGAAATATATAACTCACAAACACTAAATTCTCAATGACTTTTTTGAGTTTCTTGAGTTTTTTCTTGTATTTCATATTAATGGCATTTTGTTGTTGTATTGTTGAATAAATTGCCATTTTGTAAAAATGTTCTTTTTTTTTCCCTTTTTAAAATTGGTTTTTTACAATTAAAATTTGGTTTTTTTTTCTCTTATTGATTTCAATTGAATTCGATTTTACTTTATGTTGACACACAAGCACAATTCAGACAAAACCACTGCATTCGAAATGTCAAAATTGTATTGCAATTCGCCACAATTGATTCCAGTTCGCCGCAAATAAAAATCAAAGTATATGAACAGTACACAGTTGTTTCAGTGTAAATATATGTCATTCATAATTCGATAGTTTTTTTTTTTTTTGTTATCAAAAAAAAAAGGAGAAGAAATAAAGAATCGAAAAAAAAGTAAATTATAATTAATTCACAAGCACCAAAAATGGGTGTATAATTTCGTGCAATTTTAAAATTTTTACTTATAATTCAAAGGTTAAAATTTGCATGTACACAATAATAAATTGATAAAAGCAAGCAAAAAAAAAAAACAAAAAAAAGCAACGAAAATGAGTGATTTGCAAACAAGCGCTAGTGAAGAAATAGAAATATATGAAGAGGCAGCAGGAACTGCGTATGAAAGTATGCTAATAACAACCGATTCGTTTGAGGAATTTTCACAGGAATTGAGCGCAAGTCTTGATGAAGATGGTTCACCCGTGGCGGCAAATAAAGTGAAATCAATTATCAATGAGATTCAAGGAATTGCACCAAATAGTACAGTCACAACAATCGAACCAAAGGCATCATCATCGAATATTAGTACGTTAAGTGAATTTGGTAGTCAAGATTTGCTCGATCAAAATACCGATGACAATACAGAATCAGATGATTATTTACATGATCCAGATTGGTTAAATCAACGTGAGCATTTTTTTGTTTTAAGTTCAGCTGGTAAACCAATTTATTCATTGCATGGCAATGAAGATAAATTAGCTACATTGTATGGTGTAATGCAGGCACTTGTTAGTGTTGTACAAGCAAATCAAGATGTTATCATGTCTATTCATGCGATTGGCATTAAATTTGTGTTTTTATTGAAAGGCCCATTAATATTAGTTGCTGCATCACGACGAAATCTTAGTGTACAACAAATCCAATTACAATTAACGTAAGAAAATGACAATATTCAATCGAATGTGATATTTTCATAACTAAATTCAATGCTATTTCTTTTTCTTTTCTCTTCTTCTTTTCTCGTTCTGTTTATAAATGCAGTGATGTTTATAATCAAATTTTGTCAACATTGACACTTTCGCATATGACAAAAATCTTTGAACAGCGAAAAAATTTCGACCTTCGACGACTTTTAGCGGGCAGTGAACGTCTTATAGATCATCTTCTAACAAATGATAGTAAAAAACGAGCATGTAATTTAAGTAAGTTACACTGCTGAAATCGCACATCTATAACTAAACTGTTTGTGTTTACCAAACATTGAAGATTTTATTCGTTTTTTTTTTTTTTCTTTTCAGTATCGAATAATCCGTTTATATTCTTAACACACTCTGTACGTATATTGGCATTAGCATCGGCTGCACGTGAATCAATTATCACAGCCATACAACAAAATTGTTCGAAAATCAAGAATTTAGTATTTGCTGTGCTAATTGCCAACAATAAACTCATTGCATTAGTACGAATGAAAAAGTATTTTATACATCCAGCTGATTTGAGGTAACGTCATTCCGGATAATAAACATCTCAAATAAGAATTTATACTAACTAAAAATTATTCCATGTACTATTCTAGATTAATTTTCAATTTGGTCGATTGTTCAGAAAGTTTTAAGTCGGCCGAAAGTTGGACACCAATTTGCTTGCCAAAATTTGATCCAGCTGGATTTCTCCATGCGCATGTTTCATATTTAGCAGATGATTGTCAAGCATGTTTATTATTGTTATCGGTTGAAAAAGATGTATTTTTCACATTATCGGATGCCAAGCAAAAAATTACAGAGGTAAACAAATGACAAATAGATTGAAATTAATTTGTATTCATTTACAATTGAGTATTGGTTTGCTTTTTTTTTTTTTTTTTTTGCTCTCACACACACACACAGAGATTGCGACGTAGTAATGTATTGAAATTAATAAACGATGCGATGAACAGTAAAGGAATCAATTTACGAACGATTGGCATTCCAGAGATACGTCATTTTCTCTACAAATCAAAATCAAATGCTCAACTATTGTGCTCAGAAATAACTGTACCATACAATACGCCTGAAGAATTTCAACGATTAGAATCTTTATATTATGACATTCATCATCGTATTCACAATAATAATCGGCCAACAAAATTGATTTATCAACTACACGAAAAGGAAATTCTATTAGCTTGGGTAAATCAAATCATAATCGCTACTTTTATCGAACATTTTCAATTGTAAAGTCACATGTTTTTTATTGTCTCTAGATTACAACTGGTTATGAATTGTATGCTGTATTTGAACCAACTGTCGATAAAAGTGTTGTCATAACGCTAGTAAATAAATTATTGGGCTGGATTAAGAAGGAAGAGGAAACATTATTCATTTTGAATGCGCCAACATTCTGACAATACAAAGAAATGAAGAATTCATTTTTTAAAATATTTGGTGATCAAAGCGAATCTTCAGATGGCTAAAATGATTCGGTTTTTGTAAAAATGATCGTTTTTTCTTCGAAGAAAACATAAATTCAAGTTCATATGCTGTATATTTTTAAAAAAAATCGTTTTTTTTTTTTTTGTTAAATATAACCAATAACAAATTCAAAAGGAAAAAAAACCTCAAAACTATTATGAAATGTCTCTTTATTTAAAACATCAATAAAATGAAATGTATACAAGATAAGGGGTGTTGAAAGTGAAAACGTAAATACCAGAAATGCATGCATGTGTATTGATTCAAAATACAGATGTAAACAAAATATAAACGAAAAACTTATATGAATTTGTCTGTCTGTTCGTCTGTCTTGATTGATTTACTTCTTTCGTTTGGATTCTTGCGTTTTTGCTGCTTTCTTTTTCATATTTTGTAAGCGTTTATCTGCACTTATGATGTGAATATTTGGTGTAACCGAACTTTTGCTACTACCTTTTTCTGAACTTTTTTCACTGGATCGTTCATGTTTCGACGAGTGATGTGATGATGATGATGATGATGAATGATGATGATGATGATGATGATGCGAATGATGCCGTGATGATGATGATGATGATGATGAACTTTTTGATTTGCTTGACGATGATGAACTATGCTCTTTATCTTTTTTCGATGTACTCAATGATGTTTGTCCAAAATTGCTAACTGTGCTGCCGGTGATTATAACATCAGAATTTGATGAATTCGATGATGATGGTGATGATGAATTATTTGATTTGCTTGGTGAATCAATCAAATGTATATTTGATGTTTTAAATTTTTTCACTTTACAATTGTTACAGCACCATGTTGATTCTTGGCCATTGGTTAAATCTAAATCTTTTATTTGAGGATTATGACATTCTTGATGATATAATACTTCACATTTCGTACATTCAATGAGACGATTTTTTGCACTCAAATCAATGCGACGACAAATAACACATGATAATTCATCAAATAAACTATTATGAATATTTGTATCCATTGCATTATCATCAACAGCGGTGGTTAATGTATCTGGTAATGAAATAATTACTGGAATCTCTTGTGTATGTCCACTGGAATCCGTTGTAATTACGGTTGTTGTTGATGTTGTATTTGTCGTTGCAATAATTTGCACCGGGCTTGAACTACTTGAATCACTGGATTTAGTTGATGAACGTCTTAAAACTTTATTAACAATTCCACTTCCCGTTGCTTTACTCTCTTCAGCAATATATTTTTTACTCAATGTATTTATTAACATTTTATTCGGCCCATGCTTTTGCTTAATCACATCGTCCAGCGATTTTCGTATATTTTCGGCAGCATCTGAATTTGGTGAATGTAGACATTTTAACGCTTGTCGAAACACAGGATCCAATTCAAAACAAATTGTTGCCATCTCAATTATTTTCAAATTTTTTTTTTTGCAAAAATTTATAAAAACTTAGTGTTTTCAACACAAGTATAATTTTGAAAATTGTATAAAAAAATGTTTTCACTCTATTTTTCCTGCTTTTTACTTTGTATTTCAATGAAAAAAAAAAAAAGACTTTAATGCATCAACAACGGTTGTGCTATGTGTTTCTCATGTGTCGCCTACCACATTTGTCAAACGACTGAGTCGGCCAACTAAAAAGACTGTACGATTTATGTGCATCTCGCTTGATTTCGCCATATTTTTTTATTGGAAATAAACTGGTAAATGTCACTCAAATGCTATTCGAATTTTTCGTTCGAATTTCGAAATATGAATAATGAAATAGAAATTGAATTAAATAAAGAATTTAAATTCTGGTGGCTTTTTTAAAAAAATTATTCTCATTTACTTTTTCAGCGTCGTTTTTTGGCAATTGTTTACTCATTGAAAATGGTTTGATTTATTTGCTTCACTTTCAAAGGCGACAAAATCGTAATTACCACGCAATTTGAATTTTTTTTTTTTTTTTTTTTTTGTAACAATTATAAGACTAATTTCAACTACAATAAAATATAAATTTGCCGTATGGAATACGAGATGCAAGAGCCAAAAATAAATTAAAAGCAAAAGCAAAACAATGAAGGCGCAACTTTCAGAAGTCATTTATTCGGGAAAATTAGTTCAGCTTTACAAAAGAAACAACAAATTGCGTTGATGCCGATCGGGACAACCAAAAGATATTAATTCGGCATATCAAGCAACGAGGATTATGAAAATGTTAATAAATCAATTGCTGAACCAAATAGTCAAGATTGTTTGCCTCAAAATTTGCCCCTCTGTTTTGATCTGTATCTATCAACATCATAAAAAATCAACTGTTTTCAAAAACTCATTTTGTTGAACACATAATTTTTGTCAGTAATCAAATTTTGATGTTTCAAATTGAATGAAGTCAAAATAAATTGAATTTTCTATCGAAAATAAAATTGCAGTGAATAGAATATAATTCACTTCAATAGAAATTGATTTTAGTTTTCCTTGCTTTGTTTTTTCAACCTCTGAACGTTCACTATATGTGTAAGTTGTTAAATCAACTGCACAAACCAAAGACAATGATGTGCCTTAATACTCATTCCAAAGACTGTATAGTTTTGGATTCATATATGAAGCCACATTGATTGCACTTTGTCAAAAAAGATGGAAGTGAATAAAAAAAGCATTATTCATTCTGTTTCATTTTATTTTAATGATTTCATTCGTGATTTATTTCAAAAAAATGAACAAAAAATTATTCGTTGTAAATTTAATCAGCAATCTTTCGAATACAAAGAAATTCTTAAATACTAGAGAAAAAAAAATACATTATTACATTTTCGAGATGTTACGAAAATTATAAAATAAAAATGCTGTATATAGATCAGTATATTTTGGTTTTTTTTTTTTTTTTGTATATATAAAACATTTGTATGATACGATTATGAAATGGTTTATTTAGTATTCAACGTAAATAAACCGAATTATTCAAAAAAAAAAAAAAAAAAAAAAAAATGTGTGTATTGCATATTAATGTGAGCTATGGACAAAACTGAATTTTTTCCATCAGCCCAAAAGAAATAAGAACTAAATTCGAAAAATTAAATAAAGAAGAGAAGAAAAAAAAAGAATACAAAGACAGAAAATGTAAGAGAAAACAAATGATAAATGTTTGTATTAATTAGTCCTAATGAAAATATGTTCAAATTGTGATTCTTCTTTGTGGTGTAAATATAATTTCTATTAGCTAAAATACAAATTGTTCGCCTCATAAGCCCATTAGCCATGTGTGATTTATTCGATGTGTCACATTCATTGAAATTAAACTAAACTAAACGAGAGAGAGAGAGAGAGAGAGAGAGAAAGAAAAAAAAAAATTCGAATCGAAAATATATCATGCAATAAAATTTTGATTACTTTTTGTGACAATGCGCATTCAGCTGCCAGTCTTAATTCTAAAGAAACAATGTATTCTTCATTGTTATTGTTGTTGTTTTTGCTTTTGTTTTGTTCAAAATGATGTCACAAAAAAAATTGGTATATATACTTGTATATAATTGTAATATCGAAAACACACATACACAATGCACAATGCACAATGTTCCTTATCAGTAAATTTTAATAAAATGTTTCTGTTTTTTTTTTTAGCTCAAGATCATAAAAAATAAACATAAAAATGGAAAATGGATAAATTGAATTGGAATTGGAATTGATATTGATATTTATATAAATACTTATTCGAATGGTGTTGTAAACATGTTAATGTTAAGATCTTCAAATGATGTGCCGCCACTTTGATCAAGCATTGTAAGCATTTCCGTTAGTTCACCACTATTTCCATTACCTAAGGGGGAAAGGACGAAAGTAAATAAAAATAAATATTGTAAATATCCTGCAAATATTGTAAATATCCTGCAAATATTGTGAATATTGTGAATATTTGTAAATATACTAAATATCATAAATATGCTAAACATATGACTAAATATTGCTTAAATTTGAGATTGGTAGTTGAGATCATACTGCATTCTCATCTCTACAATGCGCCATATTGAATGTTGACTTGATCTCAGTACCAAATCTCAATTTCAAGCAATACTTTTTTTGCCATCAACAATATATTCACAAATGCTAACTTATTGATAAAAATGAATTGAATATTCACTAGATATTTCAAATATTTATGGATATGGTGTGTGTATTTTTAAATCTAGCAAATATTCCATAAATATTTAAATATCGCCTGAATATTCTGAATATCTACTAAATATATATATTCATAAAGGGTTCTCAGCCCCTAGCCATTACCAGCATTGGTTGGATGGGCCGGTCCAGCTGTTGTTACAACTGGACCTTGTTCAGCCTGATTGGTTTGCCAGCCCCACATTGCTGGATTTGGTTGATTTGCATGATAGCTTTGATGTGGTTGCGGTGGTGGTGGTTGTTGTTGTGGCCGTGTACCACTCAATTGTGTATAAGTTGGTGGGGCATTTGGCGAACGTGAAGGACTTACTTGATATTGTGTGGCATTTGCACCGTATGCAATCGGCGATTGATTTGCTTCATATGCATATTGTTCACTGTTTGGACGAACAACATTTGCTTGTGGTGATGACATATGTGACATCATTCCATGCGTATTATAAACATTATTGCCGCCAGGTTGTTGTTGCTGCTGTTGTTGTTGTTGTTGTTGTTGAAGATAATCCATGGTTGGTGCTGCTGGTTGCGTGTATGATTGTTCATTATCTGGCGTTGATGCCAATGGATGCATTTTTCCCGTACTATTGTTGCACACAATATACTCTACTTCATCCGAATATGGATTCATAAATGCATAGGCTTGGGTTCGAATCCAAACCCAATTGCATTTCTTTGAACGGAAACGATAAACCAATGAAAAATGCTGTCCTTTTTGTTTTAATACATTATCAAAACTCTCTTTCATGTGTCCTTGATCTTCCGGATGGAAAAAATCATAGCAACTTTTGCCAAGCAAATCTGTTGGCATATAATCTAAAACATTTTTTACACGTTGATCAACAAATGTAAATTTACCATCGATTGCATGTCTTGAAATAAATTCCGTTGGATTATTAGCTGATAAATCAGCTGAATTTGCAGTTGATGTAACTTGTAAACGACCAATTGCTACTAAACAGCAATGTGAATGCATTCCATCATCTTGCGGCCGATCCATATGACCACCGGGAAACATATCCGTTGGTGGCCAATTTTTTATATAACCAGTACAATGAACAACTGCATAATTGATACCATCATTACCAGCTGTAAATGAAATCAGAAGATTAGATTAAATAGATTGCTATTGCTCTTGGTCTCTCTCTCTCTCTCTCTCTCGCAAAAATCATGAAAACCATTAATATTGAAAATTACACATTACCTGGTCCAAGTGAATTTTTCTGCTTTAATCGATTCAAATGGCTTTCGGAATGACAATTTCCAACACGCATTCGACAAATAAAACCACGCCTTGAGCCCATCATTAAACGCATTGATGATTGATGACCTTCCTTCTTTACGGTGCCTGATTTTAAATCCAAAATGCGTCCACTATTTTGTGGTTCTTGTGTTGATAATTGTTCGCGCACTTTTTCACGATCATCCGGATGTATTTGATCAAAAAAGCATGTATTAAACCAATCATTTTGTGAATGATTTAAAACTGGCGTCACTGAATCGGATACATAAATAATGCGACCTTCATCACATGAAACAACAAATAAAAAACCATCGGCTGCTTCCAAAATAAGATGCTTTAGCTCTTGATCTGTTAAAAATGATGGTTTATATGTGCCATCGCTGCTTGTATTTCCTGTTCCACGAAGTGCTTTCATATGAGCAACGGCCATTCGTAAAATGGTTAATTTATCTGGTTTACGTGCCAATGCACTACAAGTGGGCACCATATCCGATAATTCCGTAATATAAGCAGTCATTTTATTTCGTCGCCTTCGTTCAATTTCACAATGATTTTCGCGACTGGCAAATCGCTCACGATCTTGATTAATTTCATCATCCATTTTTCACACTTTATTTCAGGAAATGAAACAATTTGCCAAAACCAAAAACAAAAAAACAACAAAAAGAACTTTTTTACGTGAACAATAGAATAGCGTATGAAACAATACCAAGAATTTACTTTATGAAGAAAAAAAAAAACCAATATGGTGGATTTTGTATGAAGTTTTTTTTTCTTCTTATTTATATTCTTGATGTATTTGTATATGTATACGATGTTTTACTCTTGTTGTTGGGTGTGACGTATGACAGAAGAATTTTTTAAACCGCTGTTGTGCTTTGTTTGATTCGACGTAAAGACTCGTTCACACAAACACACACACGCACACATCAATTGAATAAACATGTTTTTCAAATTGAAAATATTTCGTCCTGTGAATTTGAATCAATTTGTCAATTTTCAGAAAAAAAAAACAATAAATTGTTTGTTATTTTTGAATATTGCTTTACTAAATGTCATCGGACGAACTTTATCATTCAAAATTTACCGCTTGTATCAACACATTCTATCTCTTTCTCACACTTTATCTTTGTTTGTTTTTTTTTTTTTTTTTACAAAATTCAGTTCGAAATATCAAAAGTGACGTTTAGACCGTGTATTACTATGATTGTCACTACATCTTCACCAGTTTGGTTTCATTCACACTTATCACGCGACTGCAAGATTTTCAGGAGAACATTGCCGTTGTGCTTGTGTATAAAATCGGAGGCTTTTTGTTGGTTTTTTCATTGAAGAGGAATGAATTCCTAGTGACAGTACCGAATAAATTGTGTTAGCAGTATTGCAGTATTTTTTACATACTGCAAAAACGAAAAAAAAAAAACAAAAATTAAATTAAAAATGCGATTAAATTTATTAAAATGTGTGTATTGTGAAATGAATATAAGAATACGTGCAATTCTATTAAAATTTTTCCAATTTTTCCATCACAATTGGCTACGACTTACGATTTTTATTACATTTTTAATTTGTGTATGGCCAAACCGTTATGCACCACATTATCCTTATATATCATCTGATGAAATTTACGATGAACTTGTTGAAAAAACAACACAAAATGTAACACAACAGATGATTGGAACATTTAGCTGTGATTATAATGATATAATAAATGAAAATCATTTTATGTATCGTGAACCATATATAAGTACATTATTAGATGGAAATGATATTCGTTTAGGCGGTGAATGGATGCCATCAAAATGTGCACCAAAATTTAGTACGGCTATTATTGTTGTTTATCGTCAACGTGAAAAACAATTAAATGCATTTCTCATTTATATTCATAATTTTTTACGAAAACAACTAATACATTATCGAATATTTGTTATTGAACAATATGATCAAAAGCCATTTAATCGTGCAATGCTATTTAATATTGGTTCAATTTATGCAAATCAATTGGATTTTCCATGTCTTATTTTGCATGATGTTGATTTAATGCCAATGAATTTAGGTAATTTATATGCATGTACAAAGCGACCGCGACACATGTGCTCCAGTTTAGATAAATTTCGATTTAATTTACTGTATAATGGTTTGTTTGGTGGTGTTGTTGCCATCGAAACCAGCTCATTTCAATTTATAAATGGAATGTCAAATAAGGTATAAATATATATATTTTACAATAAGGATGTAGAATTATTTTATCTTCATTGTTTTGGTTTAATGCGTTTAAGATTACGTGTTTTCGTTTAAATGATATATTATTTTACATTGACTGTTATCGTAATTGACATAGCAATTTTTTTTTGTATTATATGAATCATTTTATTTTTGTTATACACGTAATCAAATGCCTTTCATTCATTATTCGATGATACACAGCTAATTGGCATATATTTTATTTTTGTTTTTCGTTTTAATCATAAAACCATATAGTTTTCCGGCTGGGGCGGAGAAGATGATGATTTTTATGAGCGTTTAAAGGCAAAAAATATTGAAATTTGCCGTTTTGCACCCGATCACAGTCAATATACAATGCTAAAGCATGATCAAGAACCACCAAGTGAGAATCGTTTAGCATTTTTACGAAATGGCAGCTTACGATACAACACCGATGGTCTCAATTCACTTGTCTACAAAGAAAAAGAAGTTAAACTACATAAATTATTTACACATATTTTAGCAATTACATAAACTATTTATTTTATCGAAAAAAAAATCATGGATTTTTTTACAAAGTGTTCAGTTCAAATAATTGAAATAATATAAAAGAGTATTTCGAATGTTGCATTTTTTTTTTATCATTAAATTCCATTGTTGTGAAAGATAAAAAAAAAAAATATAAATTCTGAAGTACACTATTAATTGTGATTCATTCTACGTTTCCCATATAAACCATTCACTTTGCTTGAGCAAATAAAAATTCATTAGATAAAGTTGGAATTTTTTTTTTTTTTTTTTTTTTTTTAAAGTACAAACTCAACAAAATTTATCAGTAAAATTACAAATATTTATTTTCCATCGAAATCGAAAACCAAAACAAATACTCATTTAACCAAAAATTAGAATTCGAAGAAAATTCCAAAAAAGAAAAAATGTCAAAATCACTTATTTATAGATTATTTTAAGAAAACCCTATAAGAGGTTAGATGCGAAATATTGCACTAGTACTTCTGTCCATCACACCACTTATAAAGACAATGTGATTTACGATATTTTTTTTTTCTAGACGAATAAAAATATATTTAAATCAATTAAATAAAATGCACATGGGAACATATTTTATGTGCACAACATAAAGTGATGATATTGAGAGAAATAAAAAAACAATGAACTTCATTGAATGAAGATAATAACAAAGAAAATAAAATTTTATTTGATAAAATGATATGATTGAATTAGTATCAGTTCCAGTAACATATTAGAGACTATACCATATTGTTTAGAATAGAAAGTGTAGATGTTAAAATAAATATATTTGTAAATATATACAAACTAATGGATGAAAACGAAATGTCTTAATGTTAAAAAGTCTATTAGATGCACAACTTCTTATTCATACACGCATTTACACAGACAGTCATTCAATTATAGTAAAATTGATAATTTCCTTAATTCTTAAGCACATTATTATTAAGTAATTTAATGCAAAACAAAAAACAAAAAATGTTTTTAAAACATAATATAATATAAAATAAAAACCAAATCTCAACATTTTGATATGAATTATTTTGATTGGAGTGAATTTATTTGAACTTTTAGTTCCAAAATTGAAATTGTTCAATTTATTTATGAAAATGGCTTATCATTAAATGCAATATTCAGGTAATTATTTGAATTGTGACAATATGAAAAATCAGTTTAGCTAATAACATTTTCTATTTGTCATACTATATATATGTACAGTTTTATCTTAGAATTTCATTGCGATATTTACTTTCTATGTTCATTTAGTGGATTACCAAATTCATCTATTTCTATCGATGGTATTAATGGTGGTTTAAAACCAAATTCCCATCGTATATCTTTTGAAAATGAATCGACAAATTTTAATTTATTATCATAATTGCCAAATCCATTATGATTATGAATGGGTAATGATGATTCAAAAAATGGTTCATGATTATTGTGTACAGAATTTGGTAAAACGGCTGATACGACATTTATTGAAGCCGATGCTTTTGGTCCAAAATTGTCACTAATATATGGCTGAAATCTGTGAAGTGAGAGATGAAAAAAACAAAAAAAAACAGAAAAAAAACGATGTCATTCAATATAATTAGATATACGCAAACGTTTTTCTAACATTAACAACAACCATTAACGGAAATGATATCCGGTAAATAATTTACTCTGTAATTATATGAATCATTTGCTTGAGTGTATAAACTATTCATTGGAATAATAAAGTGTTAAAAGAAACTATGATATTATTAACAGAATGCAAAGAAAAACTGTATTTACCTTGGTGGTGGTAACAAACCAATCGAGTCTATTGTTGGCGGTGCTATAATATCATCAGGTGATATATGGTTTGGCTTTTTGATAATAATATGCTTGATATGTTTGAGTTGATTGTGTTTCCAATCGAATAAACCATGCCCTTTACCATACTTGGTAGTTTTTATTATGAACTTTTGCGGCGGAAACGATTGCTGCAGCAATGGTTGTTTAACTATTTTCAAGAGAAAATTATCGAACAATTTGAGGTTTTTTTTTTTATTTTTTCTTTTACATTTTATTGTTCAATTATTTTTAATATTCAATTGCACAAGAAAAAAAAAACCTTGTTCATGATAAATATAACAAATGATTTTGAACAAAAAAAAAAAAAAAAAAAAAAATAGCGCAAAAACAAAATCAAACCTAAAACAGGCACGTGATAAGCTACAGGAATTTCTACGGGCAAAATGTATGGAATGTGAATTGGACGATCAACATATTGAACGTATGGAACAGCTACAGGCTTTTCAACCACGTGATTCACCTAAAACAAAAATGATTAGAAAGCGTATGAAATAGAAAATTTTTTCGAATAAATATTTAGCTCTGGAAAAAATAGTTTTGTGGAAATATTTTGAAAATTTTTCACATATTTCTCGATATCAAAAAGCAGTTCCCAAGTCGGCTTCCAACTCTTTCAAAAGAGCGTGCACTCTCATTTGACTCTTTCACTTTTTCATGTGTGAATTGATTCTTTCATTGAAATTTTTCATTTGACTCTTTCAAGTGACTCTTTTATTCATTCCAGAGGAAGGCACAGAGTGAATAGTCAAACACAGCACAGATTGAATAAAAGAGTCACCCTCTTCCTACTCTTTTTCACACATGAAAAAGTGAAAGAGTCAAATGAGAGTGCACGCTCCTTTGAAAGAGTTGAGAAGCCGACTTGGGTTATAATAACATTTTTGAAATGGGAGTGAGAAAGAAGGAAAGAGAACGAATAAAAAAAAAAAAAAAAAAAAAAAACAAACCGGCACTTGTTTTTCAACAAAACGATCAACAGGAACAGTTACAATTTTTTCCACTTCAATGGGTTTACTTGCAACTGGATATGGCACTAATTTTTCAACAATAGCTGGAGGATGTTCAATATGCTTTTCAATAATATTATTGATTGGCACTTCTTTAACAATTAATTTTTCAATTTCAACAGGAACAATTTTTTCTTGTGGTGGCAATTGTACGAATTCTTTTTGAATGACCACTTTTGGTTTTTCAACAACTTGAATTTGTTGTGGCAATTGTACAAATTGCTTTTGAATCACCGGTTTTTCAATAATTTTTGGCGGTAATTGTACATATTCCTTTTGAATAATCGGTACATTTGAATGTGAATGTGTATGAATATAGACGGGTTTTTCTGTAACAGGAACAATTGCAGCGGCTGGTTTAACAGGAACATGAATTGGTACTGGTACCGGAACTGGTACTGGTGTAACTGAAGATGTTATTAGTGTTGCCGGTGTTGTTAGAACATGTGGTTGTGATACAATTGGTGTTGATAAAATGCGTGGTGTTGATACAAATTGTGATGTTGTCACAATTCTTGGTGTTGTAAAAGCACGTGGCGGTGGCAAAGGTGTCGTATTAAATGATTTAACACGTGGTGTTGTATTTATATAAGGTTTATATGCACGCGTTGATGAGCACGGTAATGATTGATTGCATGGATTTCGAGTTGTACTTGTTACTCGTGCTCCAAATACCAAATTTTGTTTGGGCTCGTCTTTGTAAATAGTTTTTTGTATTTTTGTATTCTGTTGAATGTCAATGTTTTCCAATATACGATTTTGTTTTTGCGTCACTGCAATATTTGCTCGATCGCTTGAATCATCACAATCATCATCATTTGTCGAATGTCTTTGTTT
This sequence comes from Resseliella maxima, assembly GCA_029041755.1. NCBI lineage: Eukaryota > Metazoa > Arthropoda > Insecta > Diptera > Cecidomyiidae > Resseliella > Resseliella maxima. The sequence continues at coordinate 142,559 of JAQOWM010000934.1, forward strand.
TCCATCATTTGATAATCGTTGGCCAACTTGAATGGGAGCCAAAAATTTCTGTTCGGCTACAATATTCTTGCGTCTTGTTGGCTGTTCTGTTGTTGTTGTTGTTGTTGTTGTTGTTTTTGTCGTTGTAATTACCGTATTATTTTCTTGACGAACAAAAACTGTCTGTTTCAAAAACTGTCCATTATTATGACTTTCTGGTTCAATAATTTGTACATTAATTCGTTGTTTTCTTGAAAACTCTTCAGCCGGTTGAAATAAATTCACTTCTTCATTAACAACAATTGGACCAGTAAATTTACTACTAATTGTTCTTTTTGCAGTATTCTTTTCGTTGTCATTGATTTTCTTTTCGGTATTAATGGCTGCTCTTTCAGCCAATACCAAATCCTCTAACAATGGAAATGATTCAGTTGACAGAGTTGATGTCGTTGACACTGGTAATTTGATGGTTGACGAAATTGTTTCATTAACTGTTGCGTCAGTATTATTTGTTATGTTAACGTTGTTATTTTTTCTATTATCGTCAGCCGAAAAACATCCGGTAATCAATAATGTGACAAAAATAATCTAAAGACAAGTGTAGCCAAAAATTAAAAATTCAACAAAAAAAAAACAAAAAAAAAAATGGGAAAATTAAATAGATTTATATTTAATTGCTTTGATGATATAATATTGAAATGATTTCAAAATACATATGAAATTACCTCGTTTCCAAGCATTTCGGAAAGCGTGAAATGAAAATAAAACTGATTTTCGTTTTCTTGATGTTGATATCTTTTGTGTATATCTGTAGATAGAAAGAGCAATGCTCAAGCTTAAAATTAATGTGATTATTTTTTTTTTTTTCGAAGAATACACTATAGCCAAAGATAGAGTTTGAATCACTCAAGGGTATTTATTTTCAGCGCACAATAGATGCCGTCTAATGTACTGAGAAAATGTTGCAATTTTGATGGAACGACGATGTTATGAAAATGTACAATCAAAAAATAGTTAGATGAATCAAATATTTTTTTTTTTTTTTTTTTTTTTGTTTGAGTCACATCAAAGGTGATCATTTTCATCGTAATACGTTTCGCATCAATTTCAGATGATGCAATAATTGTATGTGAACCATTGAATAAATGCAATTTAATCGGATTTTCCGATTAAAGCATTAATATGAACTGTAAATCTTTCATTTCATGCATCAATTTTTTCTCATCAACAAATCATAATTTGATTCGAAACATGAAAGAAATGACAATTTCTTTTTTTTTTTTTCTAAATTTCTGCGTAAAATTTTCATTGATGAGGAATAGCAATTTGGATCATGCATGTCTTGTAAGTTAATGCGATGTAATTAAGTTGCTGTAGAGGTGACATAAATCTTTCGTAATGTAAAAAGAAAAAAAAAAATATATTTTTAACAAGATCATATTAAAAAAAAATATATATTAAATACAACACTTAGGTGCTGAATTAGAAGCACGGAAGCTCAAAAATGATCTCTTTTGACATGAATGCATGTGTGTGCTTGTGTGTGTGTGAGTGAGTGTATGACAGCGGAAAGTGAAACGACAAGTGGCAATATGTTTGTAATGGTTTAATAACTCATAAATATTCGTAGGTCTTGAATTGATCTCATTAAATGCAACACTTTCTCGCAGATCACACACTGTGCAGCATACAAACAATCCAATTCTCGCGGATGAATGCGGTGAAAATTCGATATGTAAACAAATCGAAAGAGTAAATGTGTGTTTAGGTCGTTTGTAACCGTGAACAAGCACTTGAATTATGATAAAAAAAAAACGTGTTGTTGGTCAGACAAAAAGAAAAAAAAAAAAATGGAACGAAAAATTGCTCGTTGCTGAGAGTATCGAATTCAAAACAGGTGGTATTTTTTTTTGTTTTGTTCTCTTCAATAGCGTTCGGTACCGATATTCTTTCTTGTGGAAAATAAAAAAGAAATTACAAGTCAAATTCAATTCCATTGTTCATTTGGATGTATGATGATGTGTTTTGTTTTTAGTTTTGCTTTTAATTTCATTTTTTTCTTTCGTTTATATGATGCAGCAATATTGCTTTTGTTCTCGTTTCATTTTAAAAAGCCGCTTAAACGATCACACTTAAAACGTATAATTTCACTTTTATTACTGGTTTATGGTGGATATGATTGTTGTTTTCATTCCTTCAGATGGTCGATGCGTCAAAATGAACAAAACTATTATGATGACGATGTTTGATATTGGTAAATGGTTTGTAATAATAAATAATTTAGATGAAAAAGAAGAATAGTTATGAAAAATAAAAACAACAACAACAACAACAAATAATCAATAATAACAATGGTAACAATGCTTGATACTAATAAACGGCATTTGAGTGTCGACCCACTGATACTCACGCTCATTCAATTATCACAAACAAATTATGACTGATCTAGAATGTTAAAAAATGCTCCATATTAAATAGTCCCCACCCGCTTATTAAGATCATACACTGTTATCTTGAATTTTGTACACAAGCTGAAGAAAATCCAATTCAATTTTATAGCACATGCACTAGCATCCAAAACTGGAAGCACTGATCGATTGCCAATACACAAAACAAGTCAGAAAATCAATGGATTAAATACGAAAAAAAAAAATCAAAAATAAAAGAGAGTTATACTACAGACGCCACAACAAACCAACTAAACGTGTCGAAGGTGCACGAGCGAATAACTGCGCCTGATGGTACGTTGATGATGTGAGGCTGGCGCTCAAACATATCATCGCAAATGCGCTCATATACAAAAATATACGATCTTAACAAAAAAGAAAGAAAGAAAAAATCGATACGATATGCTATACACCGTGTGAATGCATTTTAAAATGAACTAGAGCACATTTGCTCAACTGTTCAGCTGTGATTTGTCGTTTTGTATTAAAATTCAAAATGTTACCATTTTCGAACAATTTATTGAAAGCACAATTTTTTTTTTTTTTTCATTAAAAGAGAGGGAGAGAGAGAGAGAGAGAAAGAGAGAAATAGCGAAGGGAAAAGGGAAGAGGAAGCAAGAAACTTATGCTATGGATGAAAACACACATATTTATGCATATGGTCACAATCGGTTGACGCTGTCACTTTCATTCACCGAAAAAAAAAACATCAACAATTTTTGCATATGCACCTGGTTTTCGTATAAATTAAATCGGATTTTGATTTGTTTTGTGTATCATTTTTAAAAAATATCCAAAATATTCTTGATCGAAATGAGATGCGAGATTGAGAGTGAAAAAAAAAACAATGTACATGCCATAGTAATAGACGAGTTACACACATTCAGATGCCATGCATAATTCTCATATATTGTGCTACAGAAATAGGCTATCGTTTAAATCTTTTTTACCATATTTGGTTTCATTCATTGAAATTGATTTAATGTAAATTGTTTCTTTTAATGGAAAAGACTAAGAAAGATTTTGTCTGGTATATTTCTTGCAATTTTTCCACGCAAAGCATTTGAGAGAAAATGGGCGCGACTGGGAGTTAGAGAAAAATAAGTGAAAACAAGAGTCGCACAACAACCGAATGCGTTGCACTTTTACTGGTAATGACTGGTTTCATTTTCGCTTAAAAAAAATTTATATATATATATATATGATAAGAAAATGTTAAGTGCGATTTATTTAAACCAGAAAAAAATAGGTGCAGATGCACTGATAATAAACGCATCAAATGCTATTAACATGTATTTGCTATAATCAAACGATCATAAACAAAAAGTCACACACGCGACTAATTGATGGTTAATTCAAACGATGTGAGGCCATTTCAAAACTTGACGGCTTTCCACATTTAATCAAAATCAATTCAAATAATAATAATAATAATAATAATAATAATAATAACGAGGAATAGCAAAGATAAATATGCACATCGAAATTGTGTGACACGAAAAAAAGAAATTTGAAGCTAATTGTTGCACAGTTGACAAGTAAAAGTTAGAAACTGGTAAACCGCATCTCACTTATCAAACTGATAAGTGCAAGGACAAAAAATCGCTTAGAAATTTACTTTTAACCATAAATTGTTAAAGATACTTTTAACGAATTCGTAATGAAAAAAAAAAAAAAAAAAAAAAAAACAAAAACAAAAACAAACAAAAAATTGAATTAATCCAAGCAGTATAATATTTCTTTTAATCGCTTGCGTAACTCATACACATTTTGCATTAAATGTAATTGGCAAAAATCAGTTAAAATACAACTAATTTGCTAATTGCGGTTTGTGGTAATCACGAAAATCGTATCGAAGCGTTCATAAACACACACTTTCGTTTATAATGAAAGCGAAAGAAGAAAATACCATCGGGACGCATCAATCATTCTGCTCTTACGCAGCATAATTTAATTGAAAACTCGATGAAATCGCATTTAATGGGAACAAAACGGCTGACCATAGATTTGTGACATGATCATGCGTGAGTATTTTTATGTTGTTTCGTCTCTCCTCGCAGCAATTTTGAGATGACTTTTAACTTAAATTCGTCTCATTTTTTTTTTTCTTTTAAATCCCAAATGACGAAGAAATCGCTCAAATATTGAACAATCACTATTTAATTTAACATGCGGTTAACATTGATCAACAATGAAAATAAATATTATTTTCCATTTGGTTTTCTCTATATATTGTAATGAATGTGATGTCTGGCGGCGCTTTAGATCCGGTATTGTCAAAAATGGAGGCTTTATTTGGAATTTTAGCATAAATTCCATTTGTATTCATATCTTGAATGCATGAATTTTAATCGAAATAACAACAGCTGCTACTGCTTTTACTATAAACTTAATTTTTAATTTGAAATTTTTCCTATTTCAAGCTTTCTACTCACATCAAATCAAATCGACATCCATTCAAATATGCTGTTGAGACATTGCAAACATTTCTTTTATGCCTATAAAATGAAATTGAAAAGACGAAGGAAGATTTTATCACAGGAATTTATTATAAAGACAAAAGGCAATTTGGAAAATGTGTTACAATATGACCGACTATAATAGCTGAAACGTGATACAATATACGCACAGTTTCAACTGCACGTTATTTTTCGATGATTTTACATCCGCAACGTAAAAGCTTGATTCTAAGCTATGTCACAATAATGAGGATCATGACTGAAATTTTTGATACTATTCAATGCAATAATTTACAGGATTTTGTTCGAAATCTCAAGAAATAATTTCAGTTGATTAAAAATCTACACTTTCAAAACAAATATGACTTTCAAAATTGTGGCACACCTGTGATGCATTTATTCAAACAGAAATTTGTTTTTATAAATAAAATGTCCCATTTCTGTTCGACATTAAAAACCAAGTATGCGAGAGAAAAAAAAAACGTTTTCTCTCGAAACCTCCAAACACAAATTACTGTTTCTGCAGCTTTCTTTAACGAGTGCAATGCATTCGCCAAATAAAACAAAATCACTTGAGTTTTTAAAAGGTACAAAGTAGCAATGTATTTGGTATTTGTGACCAGCAAATCAATCAAATGGATGTGTTTTCAAGCTATTTTTCCTTGTCGTCTGTATTTTGTCTGTGCATATGTACACGCTTGTTTGTTACTTTCATTTGGTTAATCGTCTGTCATGTTTGACGTGTTCGAAAACATGTTCCCAAACACGCAATCATTTGATTGAACTGCATCTGTTTAGCAGTCGCTTAGTCTATTCATATCGATAGTATATACACCGACTTTCATCTAATGAAAATATGGTAACTTTGTTTGCAAACTGCAATTGCATTTAGCATAAGATGAAAAACAAACATATTAACTCCTACTAAAGTTTTGTATTGAATTACATCAAATCACTTTTGATGCATCAACCGAAATGCTCTAATATAGAGCCAGACTATGTTATAAGAGTAATTGGTCATCAATAATTTAATCGTCTAGCATAGGTTGCATCATATGGATTCGAAATTACGAAATTACGAAAACAGAGAGAGCGAGAGAGAAAGAGAAAGAGAGAGAGAGAGAAAGAGAGAGAGAGGGAGGGAGGGAGGTAGAGAGAGAGAGAGAAAGAAAAAGAAAGAGAGAGAGACAGAGGGAGAGAGAGAGAAAGAGAGAGAGAGAGGGAGAAAGAGAGAGAGACAGAGGGAGAGAGAGGGAGAGAGAGAGAGAAAAAAATACTTCCGTCATTTTACGTTATCGTGGTTGCGCATGATTCACATATGCATTTTCTATAAAAAGTAACACGGAATAGAAAATATTTATATCGTTCAATTTTCAATAAATTATACTTTAAATGAACAGTGTTTTTTTTTATGTAATGTCCAATGTGCGTAATTTTTCTTTTTTTTTTTTACACCGAATTGCTGCTTCGTCTACACATCATGTTTCGTTTGAACTTTTCTTCCTGGTTGCATTCTGTTCATAACTAGTTTTTCCATCCTCATGAATGTATATGTCGTGCTCATTTACAAATAGAGGGATATAAAACACATTTTCCATAAAAAAAAAAAATAAAATTCACTTTGAATATGGTCAAATTCATCATGCGCATATACATATTATTTCAATTATGTGGAATTTCGCATAATTTTTGAACCATATAAACTGAAACACACATTAAATTAATCAATCGATGAAGTTATGACAAATGTTTTGATGGATTCATGCATATTCAATTGAACAAAAGAAAAAAACAAACCAAATTTTGAGCGATCAATTACCAGAAATCGAAACGGTTTCCCGTTGAGATTTTCTTTTTACATTTCAAATAGATTGTTGTCATTTCGATTTATTAATTTAAAATGAAACCTGTTGAAAAGTCGTAAGACAAATTACTATGCATTTGCACGATTATGGCGATAATCAATCATAAATTAAAAGTGTAAAATAATTATAATCAATTTCGGTCGGAATTTTTTTTTTTTTTTTTTTTTTGATTTTCAGCCGTTAGTCAATAGCATCTCAAAATGTAGACAAATACATATGAATTAAAGCATTAAATAAGTAAATAATGCGAGACTACGTATGATTAATGATTAATGTGAATTAGAGTCGGCAAATGATCAGGCATATTTAAACCGTTATGATTTATTTGGTATTTAATGTTTATACTTAATTTTATGCCAAGCCCAGGGCACTCAAATGTTATTTATATTGAAAACTGTAGCTAATTCTATTACAAGAAAAGTGCAAGTGCGCATGTTGAAGAAAGAAAATTCCTTTTATCTTGAGAAGAAAGAAAATACTGAAAAAAAAACAAGCAAAAATAATGTATACGCAGTGATTAAGCTAAATTCATATGTAAATAACATATTTTTATGTAAATAACAATTGGATTTTGTGATGAAAAATCAGTTAACCAGTGAATTTTCAATACCGTGTTATTGAATTTTCAATGTTGTGTTGTGAAATGTGAATGTCAATGGCCACCGTTTGTTTAATCTAATTTAATTAGATTAACTGTAATTATCGAAAATGAACAGTATTGATTCCATTTCAACTGAATTGTAACATTTGATATGTTTGAATTTGATTGATATGTTTCAATGTAATATAAATGAGCCCTTTTCAACTGAGTCGCCCATTGAAATCTCTATAATTAATTGTCACTTGTTGTTATGTTATGTTATGTGTATAGACCACAAAAGGTATTTATAATGTAATTTATTGTCACAACTCCTTCATTTATTTGACCAGTATAATGTCTTTAAATAAATATGTTGTGATAAATGTTAAAAAAAACTGTTTTAAAAATTGATGTTAATAAGAGATAAGTTGAAAGCATGATCTTGCCAATATAGACGACAAATCAAAACAAAAAAAGTTCAATAGTCTAATTATATGGAGATCGCTCATTGATATAATCGATTAATAATAATGCTGTTTTGGTGGTGATCACTAACCAGACTCAAGTTGATGAGTTAGCTAGTTGTCTGACAAACAAAACAACTTTTTCTGAATGCCAATAATAACAAATTATTAAGTTGAATGCGTGCGTGAGTGTGTGAGTATGTGTGTGGATGGTCATGCGGTAATTGTATTTCCTATATGGGATGTAATCTACGTTATTTCCCATTGCGTCGACCACATAAATTGTTTGCATCGTTTGTTTGAAATCGAAAGTAATCACGCGGGAACGGATCAATTTCACTGCTACCGTCGGCCAAACATGTTGACTCAAGCAAACAGAAAGAAAATAAAAAAAAAAAAAAAAAAATCTAAATGTGGAAGCAATTATAGCAGTAAAAATAAGCGAACAATAATAATGTTATTCAAGAAACATGATGAATTTAAAACTAAGCCCACGGATTTTGTCATCAACTTTGATATCCCACTGGCTTGTAATCACAAATGAAAATGAAAAACAATCGTACAAATTAAACATGTGAACGATAAACATCAACAGACAAAACCCGTTTTCAGCACATTTTTAATGGCTTTATAATCCGATTACAATTGCACTGTCTTCAAGTAACTCATTTGAACGTTTTTTTTTTTGTTTTTTTTCATCAATGTTTTTTCATAAAAATTGTCTTGAACAGTGTTGCAAACAAGTTACAAACTGTAAGCAATCATACAAAGAATGAAATCAAAATTAGTTTGAACGGTTTTTTTCAAAGAAAATCTTTCTCTATTGATCATTTCTTTTGAACGAAAGAGCATACGAATTTATGATATAAATATAAAAATGTTTGTAATTTAAATAATAAAAGAAATTGTCACATTTGTTGATGAAAGCTGAGAATAACATAAATTTTTGGCTGTTCCGATACAGTCACGGAAAAACAAACATCGAGCGAAGACCAATCACATTAGATCAGGCATGATAATATTGTCTAATGCATAATTAAAAATACATTTCCTTGGCAGAGCACATAAACTTGTTCAGTTGCTTGTATACATGCATCATTGTAATCTTTGGACATATTCCTTCTTCTTCTTCTTCTTTTTCTTTCTCATCTTTTTCTCATTTATTTTGTTTCTTCTTCTTTTCTTTCTTTTCATTCCTTTTTTTCTACTTAACTTCCATTCGTTATATTTCATTTTACTTTCTTCAGTGTAATGAATTCACAACCAAGCAATCAATCGGTTGGACAAGATCGACACTGATTGAATGTGTGCATTGCACATGATTAATAAAATCATATGACAATGACCTACCGCTATATTGATCAATGTTAATATAGTCAACGAGCGCGCATACATTTTTCGCTTAATTTTTCGTGGTAGTTGTGTTGTTTTAATGATCACATTGAAATTCAGTGTGTAGCCACTTTAATCATCATCATCAATGGTGCAGCCGGTTTTTTCTTTGATTTTTTTTTTTTTTTTTTTTGATTAAAAAGAGTTTAAATGCATTCATGACATTACACATAGTGATTCACACATGAATGCAAAACATGTTAAAACCAGATCGAGTGAACGAATGAAAGATGTGAGTGCTCAAAATTCAGCCACAAATTGATATTTGTAACGGTAGAAAGAAAGAAAAAAAAAGAAAAAAACGCTTTCGAGCGATCGTACTCCAACGAAAGTGATCTGTATAAATAAAATGAAATTCCTGCTCTCAGCTAAATCTGGTTTAACAACAGCAAACAACTATGAATAAAAAGAAGAAAAAAGCACTGTTCACTTTTGGTTTCTCCTTTGCATCGTTATTTCTTTTCCTCTTCATCTCGGAAATGTATATTAGCGAAGAATGCAACAATTTTGGTGAGTAAATGAAATGTGAAATGAAAATAACAAGTGAGTTGTTTGCTTGCTTGCTTGCTTTTGCGCCACGTGAACATGTCTCCACAAATTTACATCAGTTGCACGACCTGCTAGCGAAAAACCCGCCAAGATCAAGTCCATGGAAATGAAATACGTGTTTATCAAATCTTGTACAAAAAAGCAAATTATTATTGCATATTCAACTTATTCGCTAAAAGTGGTTTGTAATTTAAATTGCATCTATCTCTATTCAATCTATCATTATCATTGCGCTATTGCATGCAAATACACAATTGCATTTATTTAATGAACCTGAACGTCAAAATCGTTGCGACATAATTTATAGCATTTGAATTTGATTGCAACGTATGGTTTTGAAAAGAAAGCGAATAGATTATAAAATATTATATTAAGATGAAATGTCGGCGAATATTCGAATGAGAACCGAAAATGTCCATTGTAAAATCAATGTTGCCATGCTGTGCAATTTGCTGGTTTTGTTGGTCCATTGGACAATACTGTTGCTTTTTGTATGTGTGTTTGCACTTTTGTTTTTGGTTGTTTTTTTTTTCTTTTTCTCTTTTTTGACATGCAACTGCAATTACATGAATTTGTTAAACGCGCATTTTTACCACCACAAACAGAATTGAACAGCAGTTTATATTTGATAAGAAATTTCATCGAACGTTTGATGTGGTTTGGTAAATCCGAAGGCGTGTTCACATTTGTCGATAGTGGATTTGTAATCGATACAAGGAAAGAAATGTGTATATGCAATGGATGTATGCATCCGGTGTATGCACTTGAATACACATGAATGAATCGATTCGATTTGAATGATGGAAATGGAGAAAATATACAACTGATTATATCGATGTGCGACGTTTATAGTGTTTTTTTGTTCACCAAGCCCAAGATATCTATGATGTGGTCAAATATATTGTATATCTTTGGTTTGATGATACCGCAACCACACACTGGTTTCTTCTTCTGTTTTTTGTTTTTTTTTTTTTTTTTTTTTTTTTGATATTGAACGCGGTCCGCATGTGCGCTTAAGAGCGCATTTCGCACATTTTCCGATTTCCTTTTCGTCCATACATTGAATACGTTGACTATTTTAAACAATATACGAGATTTGTTTTCAATTAGTCGGCACAAAGCCACAAGACCGTCAGCATCATCATTTTCATCATCAATTCGGCGTTAGCAATAAATGATTATTTGTTGTGCGCATTTGTAAATCACATATTGAAAAGTGTAATTATTCGTGTGAATTTACATTTCAAGTTACCAATTCGTGTTAAAGGTTAAGAAATAAAAAAAAAAAAAAAAAAAATTCTCAATTTAGCTGTGAATAATTTGATTTGTGCCGTACTTTCTTACAGTACTTTTGATAGAAAAAACAAAGAAGAAAAATAATTATAGAGAAATGCAACTGATTCTGGTAAGGCTTGTTTTAATGTAGACGGTTTCAATTTATCGGCCAATTGATTTATATTCATTTTAACTTCATTATCATCTTCTTTCTTTCTTTCTTTCTGTCTATCTTTTCTTTCGAATAATGTGTGTTTTAAAGTACCTATTGCTACCGTTGGTTATAGCAAATGATGTTACAAATACGGGTCAGAATGTACATGATATATCTCGACCACAACGCAGACACCAAAGGGTAACATCTAAAAGTGTGCTTCATGTAAAAAATGTGTAATCAAAACGAATTGATTTTCAGAAATCGAAAGTGATGACAACAACAACAACATCGATGACGACGACCACAATAGCAACTCCGGCCGCATCAGCTCCAATTGAAAAAACTAATGAACGAACACTTGGAGCTGATTTTGTGCCACGAGATATAATTAAATTTGAATTGGCCGATGCAAAAGTGCCAGATTTTGCATCACAACCACGTTACCAAACGAAACCAACAAATAAACGTCCTCGACAACGTAAAGTACGACGAGAAGAAAGCTCAACAAGTAGCGAATCAATTGAAATGAAAAACAATGATAAATCAAAAACTTCGGGCGATCAATCTGGTTCCGATTCAAGAGTATTGACAATTGCACATCCAGCACCGACCACAGCATTTGATTCACAACGTTCAAAAACGGTTAAACAATTGCCATTTGGTGTACAAAAAGCAATTAATCATGCACTAAAACAGGATTACATTCCATTTTTAGACACAATTAAATATTATTTCAAAGATCCAACGCCAAAAACAAAGCAATTTATTGGTGTAGATCGTTTGCCTGCTGGTGCTAAATTGGTTAGTGATAGTCGAATTAAACAATGGTGGCAACCACCACCAAATATAAAATCAACATCATCACCAAATGGCTTTAAAATGAGTGCAACAACAATTAAACCAAATGGTTCGCCCACATCATACGGAAACGATTATGTTGCATATCCATTATTACGTGCATATCCTGTACAATATTCAATGAATGTGGCATCAGATTTAGTGAATGGTGTTGGATTTTTGTATGGTGATCGAATTTATTCAAAACCATATACATATCAAAAGAATGTGAATCAGGTGACAGCCGATGTTAAACCAGTGATTGAAACAAAACCATTGAACGATGGTGCAGATGATGATATTATAAATGGTGTTTATCGTACAACACAAAATACCATTTTATCAACATCACCCGTTGTATTTCCAACATCAACTGAAAAACCGCGAACACAAACCTTTATTAAATATTATTCCGCTGAATTACCATCTGAACAAATTCCAACGGATCCAGATACTGGGATTCCATTATCAAATGACAAAAATACCATTAATTTAATTAACAAAGCAGTTAATGATTTGAAAAAGCATAATCCACATTTAAATGTTGTGCCAAAGCGTTTGGAAAAAGATGAATTAGTTGTACATGTAACACCAAAACCAGATTATTTTACTAAATCAACAACATTAATACCATCGAGCACCATGGGACATCAAGCGTTTGGTAATAATTCGGGTAAAGATTTTGTCACCGATAAAAATCTCGTCTATTTAAACAAAGTAATTGGATCGCGTAAGGTGAAACCGCATATTGCTGGCCATACATTTGTTACTCATGTTGAACCATCCAACTATGATGATTTGGTATTATTTTCAATTACTTTTTTTTTCTTCTTCTTTTCATTTGATGGGGTACATTTACTCAACGATTTTCTCTCTCTCTCTCTCTTTCTCTCTTTCTTTCTCTCTCTTTCTCTCTCTTTCTCTCTCTTTCTCATTCTCTCTTTCTCATTCTCTCTTTCTCATTCTCTCTCTCTCTCTCTCTTTCTCTCTCTTTCTCTCTCTTTCTCTCTCTTTCTCATTCTCTCTCTCTCTCTCTCTCTCTCTCTCTCTCTCTCTCTTTCTTGCTTTTACCACTTTGTTTATTTAGGTTGAATCAGGTTATGCATTTGGATATCGTGTACGCGATTATAATACGGGCAATGATTTTGGACACACACAGAAACGCATGACTGACGGCACAACAATGGGAGAATATAAGATATTGATGCCGGATGGTCGTACACAAAATGTTAAATACAAGGCAGACGACAATGGATACCAAGCTGATGTTAGTTATGATGTGTGAATGCCAATAATTACAACCAATAGTATACCATGTTAATTATGTGCAATAAAATGCTACTCATTCAATGATAATAATTTAATCCAAAGTTGATTGCAGACTCGTCTCTCTATCTGCATCAGAATTCAATTGAAAATAACAAGCAAAACATACATTTTGTATTTAAATAGCCAATGTGCCAATCAATTGTGCAATATTTTTTTTTTTTTTCGAATACCGTTTAATCGTTAATTACCATCTCATTTTATTTCTTATATTAATGACCATTTTAGTTTATAGACACATATGTTATTTACCTGTGTAAGTGAATCTGTTTGTTGATTTTAATGCGATCCATTTCACCGTGCACCCTTCTTTTGTTACATCTCAATTTTATTTCTATCAATTTGCTGAAAATAAATACCATTTTAGGGCCAAGTATGTTATGTAACATAAAGGATCTTTACTAAAACGTGATATGAAATGAAAATTTCTTGAGCGAATGAAAATATTCTGAAAGAAAAACCAAATGAAAAGCATGTCTTTTGTTGAGTTTTGTTAATTTTTTTTTTTTTAATTTTCTTTATTGTTCTTTTTGGACTTTTGTTTATTAAAGCGATTATACATAAATGTAAAACGTTGTTTTTTTTTTTATTCATTTTTATTAAGTTAATTGGTTAGTTCATTCGAACAGTTTTTTATACAATCCATATGAAAAATGTCGTTTGAATGGTCGATCATTTGAATATAATAGTTTGTTTGCATTGTGTGCATAATATACTAAAGTTATTATGTTATTATTCAATTTTTTTTTTGTTCCTTTATCTGATATTGTTATATTGAGTATTTGTTATTCATCATTTCAAATAACGGCGAGGCAGACTATTATTTTGCGTATTTTAAAAATATGAATCCATGCGAAAGAATATTAAGATTGAATGCATTAAATCGATTAGAACTTCAAGTGATTAATTTCTGGATTTTTGGTCGATTGTGAGATCGTTTGAATTGTGTATATTTTTCGTCGAATATGGAATTTTATGAAAATTCCTATTGAAAATTCTCATTCATAATGTTTCACATGAGTCAATTTTTTACGAAAAACAATTGAAATACCAACAAAATTTGTTCCGTTTTGGATGTCATTGAAATTCTTTCTTTAAATGTTGAAAATATTATAATTTAAAATGACCACTATTTCACATATCAAAAGATCGAAAATTGATTCTTGAAAATTCTTGTAGTTTCATCAAATTGAAAATTTAGAACAAAAACTCATTAAAAATATTAATGGAAATACTGTAAATCTCAAGTGATATTCAGTCTTCCAAAAAGAAAAAAAAAAATGTTTTTATTTTTATAATACTTTTTTTCCCTTTAATGTTTTATCGATAAACGTACAAATTACAATAAAATTAGCTCAATTTGTATAAAAGATTCAAGCACAAAAATTAGCTAGCAAAATGACAATGATAAATGCTATATTTGTTCGATTAAGCATCAAAAACTAAATGGCTGGAGTAAGAAGGCAACATCGCGGCACTTTAAATTACATCAATGAAAAAAGAATGCGAAAAAATGAAAGAAAAAAAAAAACGAACAAAAACAATGCTAAAAAGGCGACAATCAATTATTTTCTCCGTTAGTTTTTATCGTCAAAATGCGAGTTTTCTATCAAAATGTTTGGATATTGGATTGAATTGGATTACACTTGGTCTTTGAATTCTTATCTTTTATCATGATTTTTAGCAAAAATATAAGCGTCAATTATACGTTTTGCTACGTTCTACATGTGTACGTACAAAATGCCATCGTACAAAATTTCATATCTACGGTTTTATTTGTGTGTGTATTATCGTTTTATTGTTTCAAAAACAAAATCCATTGACATTATGAATTTTTCATAAGCTACACTCATAAGTGCAATAATCAGTTTCTCTTTCAAGTGCACCGATCTTTATTTTTTTTTTTTGGAGATTTCTTCTTTTCCCTTTGAAAAGAGGAAGAAGAAAAATAGTCTTAATGATGAGTTCATTTGATTTAAAATTACAATTTGTTCAAATGTTCATATTTTATTACAATACAAAGCACACACAAATCAATGAAAAAAAAAATCGAATTAAATATTTGCTCAAATCTCAATAGATTCAAAAATTCAATTGGATGGTTTTGTCATTTTTAAAAATCCAAATCGAAAGTCCAAAATGGAACATTTTTAGCAAATCGAAACAAATGTTACTTTGAAGAAATATTGAGAAAATGTGTGCAAATTTCTATGTACGAGATACTTTGAGCAAAAATTGTTTCAACGGAAGAATCATTGGCAATGATGACTATGTTATATTGAAATTTATTCACGTTTCTTCACATTTTATATTTACGTATCATGAATATTGATCTACTAAAACAATTTGAAATGTTTTGTCTATTGAAGCGAACAATTGGTCATAAAGAGATTTTCATGTGTACGATTAATAGTAGTTGGTTATCAATCACATAAGGTGTTAGGTTTATGTTTTAGGATAAATAGATTTTGCTCAAACATTAAAATTTCGAATATTCTCAACAATGGTCAATTTATGATAAGGGATTGCTATTTCAATGCCAATTCATTTCAATATCAAAGTGATGTATTTCCTTGATCCGAAGGCAATGAGCCAAAGTATTTTCTTTTTTTTCTCGTTTTATTTTGTTGTTGTTGTTGTTTTGTCTTTCTTTTTGTTTTGTGTCTAAATGGCTACAATTTGTTGAACGACTAGCTACTGACTCAACTACATAAATTACAGATTTCATCCATGTGGGGATTTTCTGAATCGATATGCAAATGTTGATGCAAACTCTTTTGGTGCATTTGCATATTATTTTTTTTTGTACTTTAAGCGCGCAAAATACATTTTCTCTAGTTTTCTCTCCTTCTTTTTCCCTCTCTCTCTCTCTCTCTCTCTCTCTCTCTCTCACACACACACACAGTCTTTCACTTTCTTCAACTCTTTCACTCTGTTTCATTTGGTACAGTAACAGGTTAATTCGATACATCAATTAAATTGATGCAATTCAACAGACACATTTGCAAAGAGAAAAGGTTCAAAAAGTACATTTTTTGTTGAAATATTTATAGCAGATAGAAATAGAGCGAAGATTATAATTAATATAAAATGCATTGCAAATGTGTGTAGAGCATTATAAAAATTGACCGTTTCACAAAATTGGTGTTTATTATTCGGTTAATTTTTATATTTTATTTCTTCGCCAATATCATTTTCTTTCTCTCACAAATATTTTTTTCGTTTTTTTTTTCTCTTCATACAATGTTGTTCCTCTTTCTTTCTGTTTTTACCTGTGGATTACATAAGACCATCGCAAATTGAACTTTGAGATTTGACAATATAAAGCTTAAATTTTAGCTATTCGAAACGAGAGAGAAAAAAAAAAAAAATTAAAAACAGTTTTGTTTGATTAAATTAGTAAATTTTTGAGCTTTCGTTCAGAAGCAAGGATTTACGAATATTTGGATTAAATATAAAATTTGTATATTTGTATATTTGCCAAATAATTTTGCTGGCAATGTTCGTTTCCATTGTGACTGGAATATTTGAATGTTCTTAAAGTTGTCTAAGTTTAATCGCTTCAGAGCGTGAAATAATTCAATGTCATTTAACCGCATGCAACAACAATTGGTTCATTTGGTTCGATTTTGCTACTCAATGCTTTTTGGCGAACTATTTCAGCATGACGTTCCTAAAAAATAAAATGACACACATTTTTTATTAGAAAAACCATTTTCTTCTTCTTTTGAATTTCAAAAGTTATTCAACGAAATGAAACGAAAGAAAAAAATTTTTTTTACATAAAATTAAAGAATGAAATAAAATTTGAGAAAAACCCACGTGTCGGCGTATGGTGTCAAGTTTTTTCTGTAGTTCCTTATCTCGATTTTGCTCGGCAAGGAACAATTTATTTTCAAAAATGTGCAATTTTTCCTTCGCTCGTTGATTTTCACGAGCATCAACATTTGCTCTAGACGCCAATTTATTCTACAAATATTCCAACATAAATTGGAATAGTTTTTTTTTTTTTTTTTTTTGGTGTATTTGTGTGTTGTATCCAATTTGATAAATGTGAATGAATATGTAAAAGAAAAAAAAAAAGAAAAATAAATATTCAAAAGGAATCAACAAAAAAGCTTGTATTTTTCGAAATCAAAACAATTGATTTGGTTAACATACATGCTCCTTGAGACGTTGTAACATTTTCTTGATATTTTCTTCTCGTGTTTGTGCTGCAGTTTTTAACTTTTGATCTATAGCTACACGCTCAATGTTCTTTTGTTGTTCCATTGATAAACGAGTTTTTTCGATTTCTTGGAATTGATTCTATAATTTTAAATGAAAAACCATCAAAATAAATTGTTCAATATTAATCAAAATAAAAGTAAAATTTAATGCAAACCTTAAGTTTATCCTTCATATCGGCCATAATAGCTTCACGATTTCCACCGTAATTATCCATTTTATTGGTTAAATTTTCTCTGGCTTGTTTCGAGAACACCTTGTCAAGTTCAGTTTTCTTGCGAGAAGCTTCTTCAATTCGATTTTTCTTTGCCGTCCAATCGGCAATTTTCTTTGCCTCCAATTCCTATATAAAAATTGAATTATTCTAAATAAACATTCGGATTTTTTTATCGCATTTGACTTACAAGACGTCTCTTTTCAGCTTCGCTGAGTTTACGCTCAATTTCAGCGGCTGATACATTCTTGGTAATTGGTGTATTTTTGATTTGTTTCATTGGTGGAATAGCGGCGGGTTGTCCGAGAATAACTTCGTAGCAGAGACCACCCTTTGACTTTTCTTGGCAACGAATTTCAGTAGCTAATTTACAAAAGAAGAAAAAGACACCATTTTTTTTTTGCAAACATTAAAAAGAAATCCGCACATTGCTCATTTTGTACAGAAACAGCCATAAAATATATTGGGCCCACAATTTACGAATTCAAAAAGGACAAAGGAGGAAAAATTTTTGCGAATCAGCCGTTTTTTTTTTTTACTGTTCCATAAACACATTTACATAATATGCATATAGTATGTTCGCTGCATCAAATTAATCAGGTAATATATACGAAAATCCAAGTTTGCATTCTCAATGGACACGGTTTACTCCGAGGCATTGGCATTGTTTGCATGTTTGTCATGCAAGTTTTTCTTATATTATTTTCTCTCTCTCTCTCTCTCTCTTTCTCTACATCGAAACTTTATCCGAATCAATCGACCGCAAAACTATGACGCAGCGAAAAGGAAAAAAAAAAGTTGACGCGGTGGCTCCTCTAAACACATAAATATTCGGTTAAAATTTACGAATTCAAGTGAAACGAATGCTATACACGAAACTTTATCGTTTTCATTTAACACACACAGACACACAGACACACACACACAGACACACAGACACACACACACAGACACACACCGCGCGCACACACCGGAACATTGTTCATCGATTACTCAGCGGTTTTCTAAGGGGGCACTCGATATGACACCAAAGCATCGGTCATAAGTTTTTATTAGATCACATAAAACTTCATTAAATGAAAATATTGCTAGAAAAAAATGGATGACATTTAGTTATTCCATTTCATTCAAAGAAAAATTGAACAATGTTGCAGTCAAGAGACAAACAACAAAGACACACATATAGTGGCAACAAACTTGGCAATTCAATTACAAATTCAAAAACCCTAAAGGAGTTGTGCATTGTGGTTTTTCAATTCGAAACCAAATAAATGGAAAATGCTTTGAAAATCGAATCATTTGAAATTTAATATTCGTTGTTTCGAACGAAAACTATATTTTGAATTTGTCAGGGTGCGAATGTTGATTGTCGTTGTTACCGTTATTGTAGTTGAAAATGAATGTCTAGTCGCAGTGTCTCGTCACGCAAACCCTATTCAACCCAACGATCTGATGCTATTCGCATAGCCACCATTACCGCGGTACATATTCCCTGGTTGTTGTTGTTGTTATTGTTGTTTTGCTTCGTTCTGCCGACTGGCAGTTTTGGATTTTTATTGTTATGGCACTTGTAATCCACCGATGAGCGCATATAAATTTAACTCCAGTGGTCGCTAACGTTTCATTGTTCGCCAACTATGTTGCACCACCTATTTCAATGAATCATTTTTCATGTTGTTGGCAATTGCCTGCTAACGAACATCATCGTTGCCAAATGGACTGACAACACTTTAGCTAAATGATAACTTGGCTTGATTTTTCATTTTTCCATTTCCCATTTGCGTGAAACGATTAGCAAAAGCAGTGCCATAACGAGAGCTATTCAATACAATAAATGTTTATGCTGACCATCCACAACACCATTGTATGGAAAACGATGTAAAATGCTTTTGAACGCAATTTTTTGTTAAATTTCTTTGCAATTCAAGCGATGAAAGAAAAAAAAAATAAAAAAATGAAAAAATAAAGAGATATGGTTTTTGTGTCTGTTTTGTTGAATAAAAAAAAAAAACTAGAACAAAAAAGCCAACACATATTTCCATGTTTGAAAATGCTAAATCAATAATTCAGTAGAACTTGCAAGAAACATGTCTCGTGTTATGGCCAATTAGGCAAATACCATTGTTTTGTCAACATTTGAATTGAACAATATAAAAAAAAAACAACAGAGAATGAGAATAAAATTTAACACTTACAAATGAATTTTTGCCGATTTGATAGCATTGGTTGTGTTGTTCGCAACGTTTTTGTTGACATCGCACGGATATTGCCTGCTGATGAAATAGAGAGAGAGAGAGAAAAAAAACCAAACGATTTATTCTATTTTTATATTTATTTATAACGTAAAAGTTAATTCATTATTTCAATCAATCTCAACATTTATAAATTGGCTATTTTTGCGTCAAACCAATAGTTTATAAATAAAACGACATTTATTTGCAATGATATCGAATGTTAACAAACACTCCCATTTGTAGCTTCAAACTTAAATGCTACCAAAAGTTTCAGTGTAAAATTAATTGATTAGTTGCAATTCACCTTTTGACACTAGAATTTTATCAATAGAAATGGAGTGCGAAAAAGAAAACAAATAACGATAAAAAGAAGAAAAAAAAAAACAACAAAAAAACAAACGGAATATTATAATGACAGCCTTTTGTTGTCGCCATCAATCTTATGAATGAGTCATACAAAATCGTTATTAAATAGCAAGAGTGGTATATCGAGCTTTTGACTTATGTTTCGCATCAAAGCAAATTTATTTGAGATTCCATTGCGACGAAACATAAAGAATGGCTCCTTTGTGCTTTGCATTATCTATTGTGCGTCATGAATGTTGGAAATTCTCGATATGATTCGTGGTCAAGGTCTGAGATTACGTTTTGAACACGCTCAAATTGAATACAGCCCAACAAAACTGTAAAAATTGTAGTTTAAAAATTGAACAACTATGACATTTAAGTGAATGCACGAGTCAAATAAAATCGATTTTCATTCCGTTTGCAAATACTAAATCCCCTTTAATGTTTTCCTTCTCGAATGTTGTTGTTGTTGTTAACCAATTGGTCTATTGCAATAAAAAAAAAAATAGCAATCCAAATTGAACAACACGAAGGAAAAATGATTGCAAAATGAATAATATGCAATATGGTTGAAAAGTAAACCTCTTTGTCGTGAGAAAATGTAATTGCCAGTGGTTTTTCATACAACAATGGGAAAAGGAACAGTTGGGTGTAAGTTGTTGTTTTTTTTTCTTCTTCTTGTTTCTACTTCACACAAAAAAAAAAATAGACAAACACACTTACAGAAGCTATATAAAAATCGTTGCGTAGCGATTTCCGTATAATTTCTTGCGGCATTATATAGAATGTGTACAATGAGCGACAATATCATTCATTCTCTCTCACACAACAGTGAACAGTTGCAACACACAAGCAGTTAAGATGACAAATGGTTCCAAATCAATCGCATATCAATATGTATTGGTCATTTGGAGTAGTAGTGCAATGCGATTGATGAATGTTGTGTGAGAGAGAATGAGCGATATTGTCGCATTTATTGTGTACAATACACATTCTATATAATTCCGCCAAAAATTATACAGAAATCGCTTCGTAACTATTTTTATATAGCTTCTGTATTAGTGTTTGTATATTTTTCCTCTGTGTGTTGTATTTAATTCGATGAACTTATGCGAAGGAAAAACAAGGAGGAAAACGCTTGAAAATTCGCATTAATAATAAAACCGAAGGAAAATGAAAACTCATACACACTTTGAATGCAATTAAAAATCCATAATTTCGGGTAATGTCGTTTGCCTGTTTTTATGCTGGAATAATTTTTATTAAATATTCAAACATTAAGTCATAAACATGTTGAAGTTTAAGGTTGCCATAAACAAACTAGAATATTTTCATAATAATGCGATGAAACAAGACAATCAAATATACATTTTGAATGTATGAAACAATAAATTGGCGTCACTTTTGTGTATCACAATTTCTATTTTTAAAGCATTCATATTGTCTTGATACGATTAAACAAAAATTGGCATATAATTTTTTTTTTTTTTTACTGCATTGTAATCACGATGCTAAACACAGTGCTCTTAACTTTTTTTATCGCATTAACTGTAGAAGTTGCTTGGTTCAAGTGCATCCAAAAATTAATGTCGACTTTGCACGCTGAAATTCAATAATAATTTTGCATCATTTGTGTTGGCTTTAATGAATGCATAAATTATTACAAAAAACTATCGCATAATGTTAACGGCAACAAGAAAATGACTCTAAAATCAAAATAAATTAACTTAAGATTTGCGTGCTCACTGACAACATATAATCGCGACCTCATCGTGTCTATCATTTTAACGCATTGTTGTCTACTGTGTGTCTTTAGTCAACTGGTGCCGTAAATATTGCTTATTTATTTCCTCATACATTGCATTGCTATACAATTTTTTTCTGTCTTCTATCTCAATTGAGATAATAATCAAATTAGATTCTTTATTTCTCTAGACTAAATGCCTATTTCTTTTTTCGCTCACTCCTTCTCTTCTTCTCTCATTCTTTCAATAGAAAAATTTTGATGCATGTAATTAGCTATACATTTCGAAATATAAAATAGGATTCATTGAGTATGATTAGGTTTATTTCACTTTTAGCTGCATAACAAAAATGTATTTACACTCAACACAAAATGTATTCATTATTTTATTCAATTGTTGTGGCTGTTGGTGTTTTGGTGTTTTTTAACGAAATTATTGCCGATCTTAATGTTCAACGTGATGCCAAATTATCCACAGTAAATATTGCCAATTATTTTCATGTTAAGTGCATTCAACACCCATACAAATTGTTTTTTTTTTTTTTTTTGTATAAAAATGTTCAAAGTTTTAAATGGGATCATCGTTAAAGTTTTAATAAGATTATATTAAAGTTTTACAGCAAATTGAATGTTCTTACTTGATAGTTAGATAAATATTTAATTGAATTAAATAAAAATTGTTTGTAGCCAGAGCTTATAGCAGCATATGGTTATCCTGCGGAGGTGCATAATATTAAAACAGAAGATGGATACATTTTAGAGATGCATCGAATTGCTGCACCAGGCAAACGGCCTGTTTTATTAATGCATGGCATGCTTGACTCGTCAGCAACATTTGTAATACTTGGGCCAGGCAGAGCATTAGGTAACATTAAATTTATATTTTTCTTATGTTCAACATAACTAAAAAAAACTTCAAAAGTATTGTATAATTAATGTGCATGAAATATAATTAAAATTCCATATTGTTCATTTTTCACGGTGGAAAATTGACATTTTTCATTTAACAACGTTTTAAACATTTTAATTCTTTTTTTTTTTCATTGAAAATTCTCATTAAAATTACTAAACAATGATTAGGATATATTCTATACGATTTGGGCTATGATGTTTGGCTATCAAATGCCAGAGGAAATGATTATTCAATAAATCATGTAAAATATCATCGAAATGGAACGCAAAATGAACGTAAAAATTATTGGAATTTTTCATGGCATGAAATTGGAAAATATGATTTACCAGCATCAATTGATTATATATTAAAAAAATCAAATCATTCGCAATTGCATTATATTGGGCATTCACAGGGGACAACATCATTTTTTGTTATGACATCTGAACGTCCCGAATACAATGATAAAATTCTATTTATGACTGCAATGGCACCGCCAATCTTTATGGGACACATTGAAAATGAACTATTGCAACTGAATGTACGTTATTTGAGCTCAATCGAAGTAAGTTTTTTTTTTGCATTAAATATATATGTTTTTGTTGTTTTCTCCATTACATTGGATTTTGGTTTAGAAATTTTCAAATTGTAATATATATATTTAGATGTTAGCCGAATGGGTTGGTTTTTATGAGTTTTCCAGACAGGCAAATAATTTGCTAGTTCAAACACAAAACAGTGTATTGTGTTATATTGATGCATTGCGAAAAACACAATTGTGCAATAATAATTTTTCGCCATTAGTGGGAAATATTACCGGCCATGTAAATCGGGTACGTACAATTTTTCGCATTTGAAAAAAAAAAAAAAAAACAAAAAATACAAAACCATTACAATGTTTTTGCTAAAATAACGAATGAATAATAAATTGTACAATTTTCCCTAATTATAGTCAATAATACCGATACTTAAAACACATGCACCAGCCGGTGCTTCAATGAAACAATTATTCCATTATGGCCAATTGATTCGAAGTCATCGTTTTTGCCAATATGATTATGGTTTGCATCGAAATTTACAAATTTATCATCATGCATTTCCACCGGATTATAATTTAAAAAAATGCACCGCAAAAGTGGCAATTATTTATGCTGAACAGGATACAACGGTTGCTGCTGAAGATATTCGACGTTTACCAAATGAATTACCAAATGTCATTGAAATTCGTCGTGTTGATGATGATATATTTAATCATATTGATTTTATTTGGGCATCCGATGCCAAAGAGCTCGTTTACGATTACATCATTGACTGGATGAATTCAATGGAAAATTCAAAATGATAACACATGAATACAAATATACAAATATACAAATATACAACAACCGGCTATCGAAATTGTTTATATATTTGAAAATTGCAGTATATATCTTATTTCATCTTTCAATACGATACATTATACATTATTGACTAAAAAATTTTCTTCCCCTTTTTCCATCTCAACATCTCATTTGGTATTTTGATGCATCAATATGTGGTATTGACTATATAAGAAAACCCTTTTTCTATTTCTTATTTCTTGAATTCATTTTTATTCATTCATTCATTTTGTTTGGTATGAGACATTTGACTTCTTCAGAATCGATCAAAGAAAAATGTCTCCGAATGAAACATTTTACATATATACGAGACGACATTGCATAAGGGGCTGAGGAAATGAGTCATCGTTGAATATCAGAATTGAACATACAGAGCACCCATTGGTATATTTGTACAGCGAATATATACATTCTATAGACGCTGGTTATTATGGTAAAGTGTGAGCAAAACATTCAATGCTACATCGAGCGACAGTGATGTAAATTACGAGCAAATAAAATATAAAGTTTTGTTCCGTTCTCTATTTTTATAACAAAAATCAATTTTTTATCTTCTGTTCTTTATATCATATTTTAATGGATACATGAATCATATGATGTTTCTTTTCTTTTCTTTTCTTTTCTTCTTCATAATACAAGAATTTCGACTGATCCAAGGGATTTTATAGCAGTTTTTATGAACATTTTGAATCGAAATGACGTTTGCAATGATAGCATTTAAATCAATATATAGTAAAAAAAAAAGAAATTATGTGAATGAACTTACCTGCCGGCAAACCAGGAACACGGCATGTATGACAGAAGCATTGTAAAACCGAATCACGAACTAATCCAATCAGCATTGTTGTTGATTTTCTCTCCGTTTATTTGATTTATATTTGATTTTCACCAACTCAATAGACACACTAACGACGGAAAAAAAAAGAAGAAAAACAAAAATTCGCTCTAATTTTATTATGCTGCAATTTCCGGAAATCAATAAAAAGGCGAGAAGGAAACAAAAATCGTTTTGGTTTTATTTATTTTTTTTTTTTTTTTTGCTTTTTTCTTTGTTTTAATAGAGTAGAGAGAATGAGCTCTGCGGCAATGAGCCTACGGATGAATAAAATGGGGATGAAGCAAAGCAAAACGAACGAATGAACGAACAAAGAAAGAAAGAAAGAAAGAAAGAAAGAAAGAAAGAAATGCGAATGTAGATTGTTGCGTTTTTGCAAGGGCGGGGCGCAGAGTATGATGAACAAAGTGATGAAACTGAATGGATAAGAGAAATCGTTTCTGCTTTCTTCATCCAATGCGATATGTGTTTTATTTTTCTTGTACTTCGTTGTTGTCAAGTTAAAGATATCTATCTACATAATAAATGTACAGATAATACGTGTAAAATTACCCTCAAATGAACTATATTTTGAATTATACACTTGAAATTTAATCACACTTTTGCAAAAACTATACAATATTCTAACGAAAAGAAAACTAGATTTCGTTAACGATTGGATGCAATGACCAAAACAAAAAAACGGCAACTTTAACGAGATATTAACCGTTAAATGAAACTCTCAAGCAAGACAAAAAAACTTCGAAAGCAAAGAATAAAAATCTTTGTTGTGTATTGGAAAAGCAATGAAAACCATCTGTCGAAAATGGCTGATGAACAACTAACAGTTGGTTCTATAAAACACGACGGGAAGCGGAAAATTTTTTTTTTCCAATTTTCTTCGCAATGTTCGTCATCGGTTCATTGCTTCGTGCAATGGACATGCGCTGTAATTCGCCTGAAATTCGCCGAACAAGTTGAAATGTGCAGAACATTGTAATACGGACAAAACAAAAAAAATAACAAAAAATTGAATTTATTTGTTTTAAAAGAAAACGCCGACAATACACAATCCACTAGTTCGCATGAATAGTGCTAAATTAAAGCGATGAAATGCACTTGGCTTTTTAAGTTTAGCCCGATGGCAAATACCATACATTCTCACATTTGCTTTTTTTTTTTGCGTTCTCTCATCGCTCGCCCTTCACTCTCACATGGATAAATTTCATAATCGCCGTTAAAATACAACAACAAATAAAAATATACACACTCCATCACAAGTTGTTCCAAATCAATACACAACCAAAAATTAGCGGAATTGAAGGAGCAGGAAGGGAAAGATACAAGAAATGAAAAAAAAAAAAAAAAACGATCGAAGCAAACGCAAAGCAGAAAGCAAAAAATAAAATAATCAATAATCTCATCCACAAGAGAAAATGTAGCAAACACTCGTTTGCTACGTATCGACAAAGTGGAACGGGAGACAAAAAGAAAATGAACAAAATTGGTTCCGTTAAAGTGAGCATTTTTGCACATGGATAGTCTATTGCGTCCATCATTTAATGCATACACCTTTTAATACGCATAGCAACCACAATTTTGCGCACAGGTTGATGCTCTTGGCTCTTTACATTGGATTTATTGGTGCACAAAACATGAATGGATTTATTTATGGAAAAATATCTGTCGTAAAAAAAAAATGTTTTTTTTTTTTTTTTTTTTTTTTTGTAATTCTATATTTATACGTAACAGTTTTACGATGTGCTTTTACATTTATTTTGTAGTCTTTAAAGCCATAGTTTGCGCCTTTACATCCAATTTCACATATAGCGGTTCTGTGTGTCTGTTGTATGTTGCACATCATTTTTCACATCATTGAGTTCTACTCTTAAATTACATTTTCAACCTCAAACTTTTGAAATCTTTATTTACTTTATTGTAATAAAAGGAATACATTCATTTCTGTGTGTTTCTGTAGGTATTTTTATTTGGTAAAGCTCTGCCTGTGTTTATTTATGATAGTGTTCAATACCAGTAGTTTATGTATAGTGTTCAATACCAGTTTTAAGTAAATCTATCCAATGTTGCTGAATAATACTTAGGCAATCAAGATACAAGAATATGTATTTTCTAAATTTTATAGCTATTTTAGCTCAGAGCATGGGACCCATTCGGCAGGCAAATACAACAATGATCGATTATTGTATTATAGCTTAAGTCATGGTCGTTGCAAGTGATCTGTATCATATATACACTGAATTGCACATGCACATACACCGTTACAGAATGCAAACGACAAATCGCATCGTTTTGGCGTTTCCGTAGTCCGTATCGTTTACATTTAGAGTCAACGCATCGCATGGTCATTTTTAGTTACACCGAAAGACTCAGTAGTGCAATGATCGAAGGATGAAATATTCTGTCGAATCAAATGTACGAAATAAATTGAATGATGTGACAATTTCCAATTCATAAACTATGATTTCGATTATTTTGGATATTTCATTACTTTCGATACGTAGAACAGATAATACAAATAGTTTGAAAATTAAGCCCATGCTCTGCTATTTTTTCCTCTAGTGATTATTAGTAACTAATAATGATAATAAAATAGAATTGAATTTCTATATTAAAGCGTTTCTTTGATAGTTTTAAAATCGATGAATGAATGAATCATAATATGGAATTTAAATTGATGATAGCACATCGGTTGAAACACTTTCGATGATATCAAATGCAACCTGAATATCTTCATCAGTTAACAATCGATTTGCAATCACACGAAGACTTGGCTCAGGACAATGTTGTTCTGCATTTTCCAAATATGTAGCATTTACAATGGCCAAATTTCGTTCTATGCACTGTAAACATTAAAAAATTCATTAAAAACTACATTTAAATCACTTTTTAGCACAAAAAAACTAGCTTACTTTATCAACGATTTTCTCCAAAATTTCATTTTTCACATTTCGATCTTTATTCACATTTTTCAAATATAAATGCTTGATGGGCGATAGCTCATGTCCACTGAATGTAAATTGTGTTAAATTTTTAAGTTTTCTAAAACAAAAAAAAAAAATAGAATTCAATTAAATTCCCATTTTTTTTTTCTCTGTAAAATTCTAATGAATGAGATTTCAATACATACTCGTTTAATTTAATGCATTTGTCATTCAATTCTTTGAACATTTCTGGTTTCTTTTCAAAATGATCTAATGCCGTGATAGCAGCTTGTGCAAGCAATGGTGGAGCTGATGCTGAGAAACAGTAACCCAAGCCTGATAAACGTTGATGATCAACAATGAATGTTGTACCAACGGAAAATCCTCCAATTGAACCGATTGCATTTTCCAATGTTGAACAAATTAAATCAACTTCAATACGCTGCAATTGAGAATACAAATTTAAATGAAATTTTTGCTTATGATTGAATCAAATTTATACTAACATTCACATTAAGATGTTCAGTTATTCCGCGACCATGTGCACCCAATGAACCAAATGAAATGCTTTCATCCAAAATTAAACGTAATTTAAAACGTTTTCGAAGTTCAACGATTTCCTTCAATGGACACATTTTACCCGTATTCATATAAATTGCTTCAACAATAATGAATCGTCGTATTTTCGATGCTTTTTTTGGATTTTTTCGATCAATTGCATCTTGTTCACTAAGCAAACGTTCCAAATCTTTAATATCATTGTGTTTAAAATAAGACACTTTGCTGCGTGATGCACTGATTCCTTTTTGAATTGAAAAATTCACACATTCATCACTGAAAATGAAATCAATTTGAAATTGTAAAAAGAAAAAAAAAAAAAATTTGTTGTTGTTCTTATTCGCATTCATTTGTTCAATCACAATTGCGGTTACTTACGCAAAAATTAAATCGCCTCGTTTACAATATGCACCAATTGCACTAGCGGCTGTTGAAAATCCATATGAATATACAACGGATTCTTCCATATGCATAAATTTGGCCAATCGTTCTTCTAACTCCAAATGAACGTCTGAAAATTATCCAAAAATGTAATGTCATAAATCAAACCATTGGAATCTATATAAATGTATTGTTTACCTATGGTTCCATAAAAGCCACGAGGTCCACAACTTCCAACACCATATTTTCGAATAGCTGCAATAGCATTTTCTTGAATATCTGATGAATTTAATAATCCCAAGTAATTATGAGTGGCTAAATTTAGACAACGATGATTATTGATTGTGATTTGTTTGCCATACGTATCCGTGACAATGCGTTTATTTACTAATACTGGATGATTTTCAGGCACATCGCCGATCAACGGTTCTGGAATCCATTTTTCAATTATTGACTTCTTTTCCTAAATAAATTCAATTTTTGATTAGTTTTTCAAATGAAAATGATATTATTGAAATGATCAAAATTAGCTTACTTCTTCTGTCAATTGTTTCCGATTTTTACTGCGACATAAATACCAAATTGACACCAAACCAACAACAAATGCAATTTCTGTACTAATCACAAATGTTGAATTCTATAATAAAAGTTTTATTATAAAACACAAACAAAACTTGATAATTTCAGAGAAAAAAAAAAACATTTGACTTTCAACTAAATTTTATATGTGTTTACCTTTGTGAGTGAATAAAGTACTTTTGCAAAAAAACACGTAGTTGATGATTCAGCCATAATTGTACAGGTAATTAAAATGATTTCGAACGATTTGGTGTCTGTACTTTTATAGATTTATCACAATGATGATTACAATATAATCATTTCTCCAGCGAATGGAATAAATATTTTTTTTTTCAACATTTGACTACAATGATTACAAACCAAACATAACCTCATTTCTGCATTTTTACCGCAAGGATGTATTTTTTTGTGTACCTTTTCATATTTTTCCCACTCTTTTCGACTCTTATCGGCTTTTTCTTTCATCTTTTGCATGTTATCTTCAGCTTCTTTTAGCTGACGATCTCGGTAGCCTTTGACATCGGCCAAATTTGCTTCAAGTTCTTTAATTTTTATATTACAAACCACTTGCTCCTCTTTCTTTTCAATGATTGTAGCTCTCAAATTTTCTAAAAACACATTTCCAAATTAATACTTTACAACAACGAACAATGTTTTTTTTTTTTTCTTTTTTTTTTTTCAAATTAACAATGAAATAATCATTTACCAATATTTGTTCGAGTTTCTTCAATTTGTTGTTGATGTTTTTGATAGGAAGTTTGTGCCAGCAACTGTTTAATTGATTCCAATTCATATTTGGTGGCATCAGGTTGTTGCTTAAGTTGATTGTATTTATTGGCATTACCTTGAATTTTACTAATTTCCTCTTTAATATTTCGTAATTCGGCACGCTTTGCATCCAAACGTTTTGAAAACTCTTTGATTTCAATGATTTTATTCAAAAATGTCAACTTTTGTATCACTGGATTTTCTGAAACTGTTTCAACAATATTTAACATTTTTTTGTTTTTTTCCGTTTATTTTTATAAAATTATATTAAAATGGTTAATGTCGGATATTACAATAAACAACAATTGATTCGCTACTACTGTCGAATTTTTTACATTCCTGTCATTGACAGCAGTAGTAGCGGAGCAATGGCGAAAGAGGTCGTTAGTGATTAATTTTCAAGTTCAGTCTGACATTAAAATCTATTGATTCATCTTGTAGTTGGTAACACATATCGCGTAAATTACATTGACTAAATGTCAAATAGAATAACTGATTGTTCAAAAGAAAACTTTAATAGACAATCTTTGTTTTAATTTTCTATTTTTTTTTCTCTCAAAGATGGCAAACGTAAGCAACGAATATGATAATTTTGCTCTACCAGCAGTTGTTATATATACAAAACAATTCTATAATTTAATGAGTGCAGCCGATGATATTTTTTGTGAAATGCGTAATCTTTCTATGTAAATTATTTCAAAACATAATTTTATTTTCATTTTGACTGAATTAAATTTTTTTGCATTTTTCAGATATTCTATCCCATTGAAAAAAAACTTTGGCATTAAGATCAAGGATATCTTGAAATGTATGAAATTTGGTGATTTGCAGCTTTGTAGCACAATGTATGTGAAAATTGAATAATTAACACTTAGGTTATACATAGTTGAGTATATAATTTTTTGTTTCAATTTTTTAGTAAATATCTTGAAAAGCATGAAGAAACGATGGGAAAAAATGCATCGCCACAAGAAGAAGATTTAAACGACAATGATAAAGTCGACGAATTGAGCTTATCAAGTGAATCACTTTCTGGCAAAAGTGATTCAAGTACGGAAACAACACAATCAAAAAAACGAAAACGATCGCCTCAATTCGGTCCAAAAATTAATGCATTTAATAAGGCAATTACAAATGCACGGAAGAAGGCGTTTACTTTTAGGTAAATTCTTTTTCAATTTTTTTTTTTTTTTTTTTTTTTGATATTGAAAGATTCTTTTTTATATATAGTTCGATTAGCAATGCAGAAGAACTTAATAAAAAGTGCAGTGAACTGAAGGAAGTTAGGAAGTACATTGTCAGAACTTTTATACAAAATTGGTAAATAAAATTAGTTGTACGGTTGTTATTATGTCAGATTTTTTGAAAAAAGTTTTTTCTGAATTCCATTATTTTAAAATTGTGTTTCAGTAAAACAGTACTAGAGCGTGTCAAAGCAGAAAGAGATGAAAATGAAATTGTTCCACCATCAACACCATTGCGACCATCAACACAATTGCCACTATCAACACCATTGCCACCATCATCATCACTACCCAATGTAGACGCCGAAGTACAAGAATGCATCAATTGTTTGCTGGAACATATTTCTACAATTCCTCGTGATGAGATATACTAAAAAACATAATACTTTCTTTCTCGCCTTTTTCATCATCACATTCTTAAAATGGATGATTTATAATTATTATTTAAATAAAAAGTGGAAATAAGTACAAACAATATTTAAATGTTTTCTACTGAGTTGTTTTTAAAAAAATATCACACAAAATACTCTCATTTGAATCGTCGAACGCTATTGGAATTTCAACAGCACTAAAGACTAAAAAAAGCACATTTGCTTCTTCACTGAGATTCGTTCGCTTCATTGATAACTATTCTTATGATACACCTAGTCATAAAGAAGTTTTCTTTGATGAGTACAGTTACTCAGAATCGTTATCAAACAAATTAATAAATATCCATTACCCGAATTGGAGTACTTCTTAAATTGAAGGTCCCCTTCGGTGTCACAACAACCAATCTTAAATTTACGAGAGTACACCACTATGATTTCTATGTTTTTAAATTCAAAATCAACCAAATATAAAACCCGAAAACTATGTCTTTGGAATTATTATTTTGTTTCAAAAATTTGGACCTATATGTTCCAATATAGAATGTGGTCAATTATTCATAGCCTATTGCAAATAATATCAATTTCCATTAAAATGATCACATGAAAATAAAAACGATTTTTTTTTAACAATGTAACTAAACAATTTCATTGTATCACTGTTTTTGTCCACTGCATGGGATAGATTTGATAGTAAAAACCAATTATTAATTAATAAGTAATAAATGTAAACACTATATTCATCATGATTATTCGATACCATACTGGTTAAACTTTGTAACTTTGAAATTATTTACAGCAAATGCGATTCTCAGACAAAAATGAAAGCTGTTTAAATAATGTGTAAGTACATGAAATTTCATGAAAATTTCAATGGAAAATATTTATACAATTCGTATTTTAAGTCCTGTTGCATACAATGATGTGCCATACAAATTAAAATAAGAAAAGAAAAAAGTTTCAATGCTAAAATCTTCCTATAATTCTTGTTGAGAATCAAATGTTTCTTCACTTCTTGTGCCATTTGTTACCGTCTGCATCATAATAAATCTATTAGTTTGCTGGGAATAGTTATGCATTGCGTGAATTTTCAAAATCAAGGCTTTACTTTTGATGGAATTATCAGTTTGACATAAATCCATCAGATGGATTTATCTGATGGATTTGAAGTTGCGTTGGTTGCGTAGAATTTTTTTTGCATTTATGTCAAGCTGATAATTCCATCAAAAGTAAAGCCTTTCTCAAAATAGAAAATCTCAACAGCAATCACTTATTCTATTGAACTATAAACTACAAGCATGTATAATTGTATATCAATTGATGACTTGCCCTCATTTTTTTAAATGAAACAAACATATTTTTTTCTCTATTTTTTATTGCTTCAGAGAAGCACTTATGTTATTTTACTGACAATTCTAACAACTGACATTGCAATTATGTTTAGACAATTTTATCATCTTTCTAAATTAAAATCATAATAATATATTTAGGTATATATTTTTTTCCAAAATGTTTTGTTAGATGTTTATTATAGAGAATGTTCATAAAAATTCTAGACATGTCAGTCCAATGTTAAAAAAAAAAAAATTAATTCTAACATTATTTCTAGTTTTCTCAGATTCTGCCAAAAAATAATAAAAAGTCACGGCTACGTGCTGCATTTTCGATAAATTTGTTGTTGTTTTTATGCTTGAAAGGAAGAAAAAAAAGGAAAAAAAGAGAATTGAAGGCAATCAATACAAAATTATAATTTAAAATTTAAAATATGAATGATCGTTAGTTGTATAAATTGTTGAACATCCGATTGCAATTGATTGTGAATGCATGCATTACATCGACGATAACGGCATAAATTGAAAGATTGAATATTCATGATATTGATGTTATTGTTATTGGATGTCAATAAGAATGAGCATATCAACGGTAGCACTACCCATCTTATCCATTCCATTTCATTTGCGCGCATCATCTTTTGTGTTTCCATAAAGTTTACTGTTCGTTGTTCCGGACGAAAAGCGAAGTTTTTAACCATGCCAAATATACCATAGAGTATACATTGACGTTCATCACATCAACTTTTCTTTGTTTTTCCATCAAAGTTGCAAAAGTTAAGATTGTAAGTGTTTGATATGCCTGTTTCCATTTGAATACAAATCAACGAATTGCATGGCAAAGTCAAATAAGAAATAGCACAAAGTTTTGTGTCTATGTGGAACAAAATCATTTGCAATTATGCCCAACTAAATGAATGATTGTCTATTCCACGCATTTCATTAAAATACATGACAATCAATTAACCTTTCATTGCAATCGCATTGTGTTTGTGTATATATGTGAGCTAAACGGTGTATAATTGACTATCAATAGATTTACTGCCCAATGCGGTTAGTTTATGTGCTCAATTTATATGGGTGATGAACATAGATGTTGGTTGTTTTTTTTTTTTTCGTTCACCTGCTGTGATGCGTTTTATTCAATGAAAACTGCGCAAATCATTTTGTTGAATGAAAAACCACTAGTGATTCAGATGGTAATAGCAATGAAAATGAAAAAAAAAGAGGAAAATAAACATAAAATCGAGGATGAATAATTCATTGCCACTCAACCAACTGCCACTTATTTGTCCCAAATGATTCAAACATTTTTGTCGTATCATTTGTTTATCGCATTGTACTGAAACTTGTAATATGTAACACAATCATAAATCACATACGGTATGATTGTACATGTTCACATTGAAAGAGGTGTGGATATACCAGCTATTATGTTCAATTTCCGACGAAGCAAATATAACACATGAAATTTATTACTAATTGTGAATTGGTACTGGACGAATGATTGGCTGTGTGATCATCTGTTTCGTACATTCTGTGTGTGGATTACACCTGAGACGCCATTCTCGAATTTTGTCTTGAAAATTACATTTGCATTGTTGAACATGCCATCTTTCAGCGAAACGATAATGAACTGAAAAAAGAGAAGAAAAAAATATTCACGTTTAGAGTCATTTGGTTTTTAGGTAAGATTATTCTGTTTTTCTTTGAAATCTTTCTGAATGAATGAAAGAGCCATGAAATGTTGTTTAAGTAAATTTTTTGTTTTATTACATTAACAAATTCAATCGGTCATTTGTGTCAAAGAATTTCTTACCCTTTTTTGAAGCTCATCTATTTTTTCTTCAGCTGTCTTCACTTCTTCTTTTGTTTTTCCAATAGTCTCCTTCAAATCTTCCACTTCCAGTTGGAGCATTTCTGCTTCCTGTAAATCAACACATGTTAACATTGATAAATAAGAAAAACATTTAAATATTTCTGTATATTTTGATTATAAAAACAATAAAAGGATGTATTTTTTGTGTACCTTTTCATATTTTTCCCACTCTTTTCGACTCTTATCGGCTTTTTCTTTCATCTTTTGCATGTTATCTTCAGCTTCTTTTAGCTGACGATCTCGGTAGCCTTTGACATCGGCCAAATTTGCTTCAAGTTCTTTAATTTTTATATTACAAACCACTTGCTCCTCTTTCTTTTCAATGATTGTAGCTCTCAAATTTTCTAAAAACACATTTCCAAATTAATACTTTACAACAACGAACAATGTTTTTTTTTTTTTTCTTTTTTTTTTTTTCAAATTAACAATGAAATAATCATTTACCAATATTTGTTCGAGTTTCTTCAATTTGTTGTTGATGTTTTTGATAGGAAGTTTGTGCCAGCAACTGTTTAATTGATTTCAATTCATATTTGGTGGCATCAAGTTGTTGCTTAAGTTGATTGTATTGATTGGCATTACCTTGAATTTTACCAATTTCCACTTTAATATTTCGTAATTCGGCACGCTTTGCATCCAAACGTTTTGAAAACTCTTTGATTTCAAGATCTAATGGGTCGAGCATCCAGCCAATATCATTACCGGCGCTTTGCTCGGAGCGGGTGTGTTAGTCCCACCCAGGTCGTATTCTCGCGTGTCACTGCGTTATAGCGGTTCTATGATCTTGATAGGCTTTTCATTGGCCTGTCCCCATGCAAAGCTCTTGTATGGATGCTCTCTACCACCACAAATCCAACCATTGAGAGCGAGCTGTATGTCTTTTTGGTTATGTCTAGCAACAACTTGAGGAGACTCTCCCCTGCAATCCATAGAATTTCTATGTGAAATTCACCCATCCATGAGAGTAAGTTGTGCTACTATTTCTAAGTGTGTCAATTCCGTTTTTGTTAAGTTAATTTTATGTTGCGTGAGTACTCACGTTTCTGTTTGCAAAATCAATTTCTAGTCCCTAATATTTATGTTATGTCTTGTTTTGACGTTAGCAAATCTATACCTAAGGTGGTTAGTCATCTTTGATCTCTATGTTTTTACCGTGAAGGTTCATAGATATCGAAAGATCTTGACTACCAGCTTCGTGTTTCTAGTGTCATTCCCTACTTCTTAGTCTCAGACTGAGCTCTATCTCTGAACCCGAGTCTAACGCTTTCATGTACGATGGTTAATTTGACATCGGTTTCATCGATTTTACTCTTTCTTTTTATTTCTAGCTTTCCTAATTCCCTATTTGTATTATTGAGTTTGCATCCTTCTGAAGGAATGGATTCAAACTCAACAATTCCCTATTGGTAACTATAGCAATTTTAAATTTGCTTTGGGGTTTGGTTTTGATGCCTTGTTTCGGGAATAGGATGATTGCTATTCCCATCATCAGTGGCCAGACAAGGACTTTCATCTTGAAGAACTTACCTGGAAGAACTTACTTGTCGCATCGTTTGTAATTCTATATTTATACGTAACAGTTTTACGACGTGCTTTTACATTTATTTCCTAGTCTTCAAAGCCATAGTTTGCGCCTTTACATACAATTTCACATATAGCGGGTGTGTGTCTGTTGTATGTTGCACATCATTTTTCACATCATTGAGTTCTACTCTTAAATTACATTTTCAACCTCAAACTTTTGAAATCTTTATTTACTTTATTATAATAAAAAGAATACATTCATTTCTGTGTGTGTGTATTTTTTTTTTTTGGTAAAGTTCTGCTTGTTTATTTATGATAATGTTCAATACCAGTTTTAAGTAAATCTATCCAATGTTGCTGAATAATACTTAGGCAATCAAGATACAAGAATATGTATTTTCTAAATTTTATAGCTATATTTAAGCTCAGAGCATGGGACCCATTCGGCGGGCAAATACAACAATGATCGATTTATGTACTATAGCTTAAGTCATGGTCGTTGCAAGCGATCTGTATCATATATACACTGAATTGAACATACACCGTTACAGAATGCAAACGACAAATCGCATCGTTTTGGCGTTTCCGTAGTCCGTATCGTTTACATTTAGAGTCAACGCATCGCATGGTCATTTTTAGTTACACCGAAAGACTCAGTAGTGCAATGATCGAAGGATGAAATATTCTGTCGAATCAAATGTACGAAATAAATTGAATGATGTGACAATTTCCAATTCATAAACTATGATTTCGATTATTTTGGATATTTCATTACTTTCGATACGTAGAACAGATAATACAAATAGTTTGAAAATTAAGCCCATGCTCTGCTATTTTTTCCTCTAGTGATTATTAGTAACTAATAATGATAATAAAATAGAATTGAATTTCTATATTAAAGCGTTTCTTTGATAGTTTTAAAATCGATGAATGAATGAATCATAATATGGAATTTAAATTGATGATAGCACATCGGTTGAAACACTTTCGATGATATCAAATGCAACCTGAATATCTTCATCAGTTAACAATCGATTTGCAATCACACGAAGACTTGGCTCAGGACAATGTTGTTCTGCATTTTCCAAATATGTAGCATTTACAATGGCCAAATTTCGTTCTATGCACTGTAAACATTAAAAAATTCATTAAAAACTACATTTAAATCACTTTTTAGCACAAAAAAACTAGCTTACTTTATCAACGATTTTCTCCAAAATTTCATT
This sequence comes from Resseliella maxima, assembly GCA_029041755.1. NCBI lineage: Eukaryota > Metazoa > Arthropoda > Insecta > Diptera > Cecidomyiidae > Resseliella > Resseliella maxima. The sequence continues at coordinate 180,541 of JAQOWM010000934.1, forward strand.
TTTCACATTTCGATCTTTATTCACATTTTTCAAATATAAATGCTTGATGGGCGATAGCTCATGTCCACTGAATGTAAATTGTGTTAAATTTTTAAGTTTTCTAAAACAAAAAAAAAAATAGAATTCAATTAAATTCCCATTTTTTTTTTCTCTGTAAAATTCTAATGAATGAGATTTCAATACATACTCGTTTAATTTAATGCATTTGTCATTCAATTCTTTGAACATTTCTGGTTTCTTTTCAAAATGATCTAATGCCGTGATAGCAGCTTGTGCAAGCAATGGTGGAGCTGATGCTGAGAAACAGTAACCCAAGCCTGATAAACGTTGATGATCAACAATGAATGTTGTACCAACGGAAAATCCTCCAATTGAACCGATTGCATTTTCCAATGTTGAACAAATTAAATCAACTTCAATACGCTGCAATTGAGAATACAAATTTAAATGAAATTTTTGCTTATGATTGAATCAAATTTATACTAACATTCACATTAAGATGTTCAGTTATTCCGCGACCATGTGCACCCAATGAACCAAATGAAATGCTTTCATCCAAAATTAAACGTAATTTAAAACGTTTTCGAAGTTCAACGATTTCCTTCAATGGACACATTTTACCCGTATTCATATAAATTGCTTCAACAATAATGAATCGTCGTATTTTCGATGCTTTTTTTGGATTTTTTCGATCAATTGCATCTTGTTCACTAAGCAAACGTTCCAAATCTTTAATATCATTGTGTTTAAAATAAGACACTTTGCTGCGTGATGCACTGATTCCTTTTTGAATTGAAAAATTCACACATTCATCACTGAAAATGAAATCAATTTGAAATTGTAAAAAGAAAAAAAAAAAAATTTGTTGTTGTTCTTATTCGCATTCATTTGTTCAATCACAATTGCGGTTACTTACGCAAAAATTAAATCGCCTCGTTTACAATATGCACCAATTGCACTAGCGGCTGTTGAAAATCCATATGAATATACAACGGATTCTTCCATATGCATAAATTTGGCCAATCGTTCTTCTAACTCCAAATGAACGTCTGAAAATTATCCAAAAATGTAATGTCATAAATCAAACCATTGGAATCTATATAAATGTATTGTTTACCTATGGTTCCATAAAAGCCACGAGGTCCACAACTTCCAACACCATATTTTCGAATAGCTGCAATAGCATTTTCTTGAATATCTGATGAATTTAATAATCCCAAGTAATTATGAGTGGCTAAATTTAGACAACGATGATTATTGATTGTGATTTGTTTGCCATACGTATCCGTGACAATGCGTTTATTTACTAATACTGGATGATTTTCAGGCACATCGCCGATCAACGGTTCTGGAATCCATTTTTCAATTATTGACTTCTTTTCCTAAATAAATTCAATTTTTGATTAGTTTTTCAAATGAAAATGATATTATTGAAATGATCAAAATTAGCTTACTTCTTCTGTCAATTGTTTCCGATTTTTACTGCGACATAAATACCAAATTGACACCAAACCAACAACAAATGCAATTTCTGTACTAATCACAAATGTTGAATTCTATAATAAAAGTTTTATTATAAAACACAAACAAAACTTGATAATTTCAGAGAAAAAAAGAAAAAGAAACATTTTGCTTTCAACTAAATTTTATATGTGTTTACCTTTGTGAGTGAATAAAGTACTTTTGCAAAAAAACACGTAGTTGATGATTCAGCCATAATTGCATGGATAATTAAAATGATTTCGAACGATTTGGTGTTTGTACTTTTATAGATTTATCACAATGATGATTACAATGTAATCATTTCTCCAGCGAATGGAACAAATATTTTTTTTTTCAACATTTGACTACAAATTGTAGTCTACAATGAATACAAATCAAACATAACCTCATTTTTGCATTTTTACCGCTAACTGACATTTAAGACCAATTCACACGTTTCGGTTTGTTACTTTGAATTATCAACGATTTAAATTGATTTTTTTTATTTTTTTTTTTTTATTTTAAAACTATGAATATTTTCACATGTAACATTATGAAATTTCTTCGAATAAAAAGGAAATATGAAAATAAACAAAAATGACATCGAAAAAGAGATAGTTTTAAAGAAATGATGAGATTCATTACAATCACATAAATTGTATTGTTTTATTACTTGAATCAATAAGTTAAGAAGAAAAGAGTTTCATTAATAATGAGTTTCATTAAATGAGGACAAGCTCTAGAAAATATACGTGATTAAAAATCACGAATGCATTATTTGTTTCAAAGTTTATGTAATTAAAAATGAAAAATTATTCAAATACGTTGCTATATTAATAAATAATTGATTAGGTGTGGCAAAGATTTGACCATAACAGATCTCATAAAATTAAAACACTCATTTTTCCTTTGGTTGAGACCAGTAGTAAAAATTAACGCCCACGGAAATGATCACTCCATGCAAACATATTATTTATTACTTTATTTTATCTTTTGTCAACGATTTCAGTCTTGAGCCCCAAGATAATTGCTATGGATAAAAAAATGTCTCAACAAAGAAATTCGTAAATATCAAGAAGTGTGTCCAATTGATTTTTGATTTCGAAAATATATAGATAAACGAAGTGACAAATCAATGATAATACCATCAAAATTTAAAATCGAAAGTATTATGGACACATTTAAAATATGTGCTTTTATGTACTTGATGAGTTTCTTTGTATTCATTTTTAAAGTGATTAGCATGAAATATCATTACATGAAATTTCTTATGGAATTCTTAAATTATTGACCTTCAATCGATCGAAGATTTTAACACAAATAGAATTTATTGTCTTTCAAGTTTTATGGCCTTTATGGCTAAGTTATTTACCTTATGGTGACTTCTTTGGTCACCCTTTTCAAAAAATTTTTTTTAATGAATATTATTCCTGTTTCGAACTAAGCAGATAATTTCAAAGAACCTGTTTTTATAATGTTAATTGCGACATTACAATGTTAAATGTTTTTGTTCTAATTCAGAATTTTAAATTTATTGAGAAAAACTAAAATGAAAAAGATAGTTTGTGATACTTTTACGATAATGCAGTGGAAAATATAAGCGAGGCTGTATCAACTTGACCCAATGAGGAAGTGTACACACTTTTGTAATGTCATTTGTGTGTATCAAAAGGCTGTAGAGTGTAAGCTTCATATTATGAATTGCTATCGGAAAATAAAATCAATGACATTTTCCTTGAAAATAAACATTGAAGGCATTTCATCAATTTTCCAAATATGCATCCAATAAGCTTTATAATATTCACTTTGGAAATCACTAGTGTGTAAAAAAAAATAAATATTTTTGATTACTTAACCTAATAAATATATAATACAAAAGCCCAATATTGCAAATCTGAAAATAATAATTTTTGACCAAGTAGCTAATGCAATGAAATAAAACATGTAAACACACTTAAATTGAATGACGAACGAATTATCTCATGAAATAAGCATAATTTAGAATTATTTGTGGAACCTTTCAAATAGAAGAGAACAATATAAAAACGGAAACATGAATATTTGAGTATGTTTTGTGCTATTCATGTTATACCAATATGAATGTGAACGCAAATAAAGCAAAAGCTTCTATATATTTTAGTAACCAATTGATTTTAATAGAAAATTTCAATAATTCGTAAGCATATTTCTTTTTTTTTTCTTTTGCATTTAGTTTAGATATTCAAGCCAAGTTATGAACAATTCATTGTTTTTTGCTATTTATATTTTCAATATATATTTTTATCAGTCTATCAGCATTTTTAATAATAAATTCTAAAGAAGACAAGAAAGAAGAAAAAAAATGGATTTGTATATGAATTTAACTTTATTCTTAATTTGTTTAACATTTGCATTTGCTTCTCAAAATGATTTTATTATAAATGAACCAAAGAAAATTGCTATTTTAAGTAAAATAATAACCAATTTTTTGATAAAATATTTTGGAAATGAGCAAATCTTTTTATCATTCATAATTTCGCCGATAAAAAAGCAAAATGATTTTTATGAAAAAGATTTACTCGCAAAATTTTTTTATGGACAAAATTTACCAATATTGGAGTATAACATTCGTAATACACTTCATAAATATATTTTAAAAGAGAAACATGAATTTAATTTAATATTTCTTGGTGATTATCAATGGTTACGGTAAGATGAATATTTTAATAAAAATCATTAAATAATTTCCAAAAAAAATTAATGTCAATTGAATAATTTTTAATTTTTAATTGCAGATTAATTTTAAACGAAACAATTGTTCAACAATTTCATTTAACACAAAAATTTCTAGTTGTTGTAACTGAACATGTACGTAATAAAACTGAAGCGCTTGATGAAATATTTCATGTATTATGGAGAAATGGTTTAATTGATTCGCATGTTTTGATTCAAACCGATGGTTTATGGTTTTTTTATACATTTAAACCATATCAAAATGGTTGTACTTCATTGGCCCATATAAAAATTACATCGTTCTCTTTGGCCAATTATACTGAATATATGAGTCTTACATTCGATGAATTGTATCCATTGAAATTGCAAAATTTTAATCAATGTCCTTTATATGTAGCCGCAACTGAAGCTGCACCATTTACAATACATCATAATTTGAATAATGATTTTAAAGTTAGTGGCATTGAAATTACAATGATTGAACATATTGCAAAATCATTAAACTGCACACTAATTTATAAAAATTCGGCAAATGGACGTGGAAAAATATTTGCAAATGGTACCGGTACTGGAAATTTAAATATGGTTTTAACTGGTCAAGCAAATTTTACTGTTGGCGCCTATCAACAAACAAATGTTCGATCTATGTTTTTGGTAGAAAGTGATTCGGTATTTCATCCTGCATATGGTTTAGTATTTAAAGTTGAAACTCTTCAAAATCAAAGCGTATCACCGATAAGTGCACCATTTAAATTAAATCTTTGGATATTTATATCTACACTTATATTTTTAATGGTGATTTTAATAATGTTGTCAAAAAGATTAACACAAAAATGGCGACATTTTTACATTGGAGGACGTATGAATCGTTCGCCAATACTAAATATGTGGACATGTGTATTGGGCAAATCAATAGCCAATCCACGAATTGCAAATGGTCATGATATTGGAAATTTTGCAAGAACATTAACTTTGCTGTGGATTTTATTATGGTTTATAATTCGAAGTTGGTACGAGGGTACTCTTTATACACAAATAAATCGTCTTGATACACCATTTGATACGATAGAAAAAATTCAAGCATCCGATTGTAAATTATTAATGCCACCATCTGGTTATCCATTTTTAGCACCATTTTTCAAAAATGAAAGGTACATTTTGTTAAACTATTTTCAATGTTCTTGAAAGGTGATTGAAAGAACATTTTAAATTTTTTTTTTTTTTTCTTTTTTAATTTCAGGTTGGTTGAACGGAATTCAGATGTAATGGATATTTTAAAATACTTTCATGATAATGCAAATAGAAATTTGTGTGCTGCACTTGGTGGTGATTTATCTTATAAGAGTTTCAATATGATATATTCTCCACATCGTCGATTGGGTTTTACAAAAGATCGACTGTATATGTCAACTCTTGTAATGTACTTTCATAAACCAACTGCTTTAAAAGATATTTTTAACAAACAAATATGGAAACTTCAAGAAGCTGGCCTTATTGATTTTTGGATAAGAAAGTATGCAGATGATCGAAATGTAAAACCATTGAAAATGGTATCACAATTAAAATTTGAAAGTGTTTCATCCATTTTTATAATATGCACTATTATGTACATGATCAGTTTCATTGTGTTTGTATTGGAAGTTATTAGTTTGAAATATTGTAAATTGAAGTGTGTTCTTGATTATTTAACATTTTGAAAATAAAATTTACGAAAATTCAATTAAAAGAGATGTTTATATGTAGAGTCGGAAGTATGTACGTCAAGTTAACTTGATAGTCTAAGTCGAAAACCATTAAAGCAATAGGTTTTTGATGAATTTTAAAGGCTGTCACCATTTTACCAGTAGTTGTGTTTTTTTACATGAAAATTAACCCGAAATCCGTTTATCGGCTCAGATTGACCCGATCATTTTCCCAAACATGAACCGATAAATAATTGTCTGACCGACTCTGTCCTCGCTTTAGATTTGGAAAATTATTATTATAATTATCAATAACAGTTCATTAATAAACATCAACAAAAGCTTTCGTCCATTTTCAAATCACGTGAAATTGGTTTATATTTAACGTTAACATTTACGTTGTTATTTGCTTAATAATAATCCAATATTTTCACACTGTAGTAAATGTTTCTGATTATTTGATCATGAATTTCAAACGAATTTGATTTATGTTATAATTGTAGACTATCAATGTGACATTATAATCAAATTACTTGTGGAAATATGAGAGAATTTATATTAATCTATCCAAGAAAAGACACACCTAATATTGAATATTTCTTTTTCAAAATGCATAAGATTTTCTGTTTCAAAATCAGTCTATGTGAGAGGAGAAAAGAAGAAACAATGTCTAAAAAAATGCATATTGAACAGATTTCAGTTGTATTAATGTTTTGTGTAGTTTTTCCATTTGCTTTACAAAATGAATTCATTCTAAAACAAATCGAATCAGATGAAAGTGTAATTTTAGGCAAAATATTGAACAATTTACTGACAACATATACGAAGGATGAACAAATTCATCTTTCAATCATAGTTCCTCAATTGAAAAGTAAAACTAATCATTTTCATCAATCGTTTCTAACAAAATTCCTCTCCAGTGATAACTTACCAACATTTCATTATAATATATTTGATAAACTTTATACATCTATGCATAAACACAGAAATGAATTCAATTTAATTCTAATTGAAGAATATGAATCAATACGGTAAGTGGACGATTTGATTGAATGAAAATTTACATCAAAATTAACCTTTTATTTTGAATGACACATTTTTGTGCCAGAAATATCTTGAATGAATCAGCCGTTCAACAAATTCATTTGTCACAAAAGTTTTTACTCGTTGTAACGCAACATCTGCAGAACATCGAAGGAAGTCTAGATGAAATATTTGTTCTATTATGGAGAAATGGCTTAGTCAATTCGCATGTACTCATTCAACAAAATGAATTGTGGATTCTGTACACATTTAAACCATATCAAAATGATTGTTCGTCTTTAGATCAAATAAAGCTTATTACATTCACTAAGACAAATTACACAAAGAACATAAACCTAACGTTAGACGAACTATATTTACCGAAATTGAAGAACTTTAATCAGTGTCCTTTATACATCGCTGTCACTGAATATCCACCATACACTATATGGCAAAATGGAAGTGGAAGTTTCCGTGGTGTTGAAATTAATATGGTTGAAAATATCGCTGAAATAATAAATTCCACGCTTATTTATAATACTTCTCCGATAGGACGTGGTAAAATATTCAAAAATGGTACCACGAATGGATGTTTAAACATGACCATAAGCGGACAAGCCAATTTTACTATTGGTGGTGTTCAAAGATCAAAGGAACGAGTAATATTTCTTGTGGACAGTTTTGCATATATTTATCCATCATATGGTTTTGTGTTCAAAATGGATACATTTCAAATTATGGGCGTTATGCCTCTACGTGCACCATTCAATCTAAACTTGTGGCTTCTTATATTTGCACTCGTATTCACAATGATATTTCTAATATTGTTATCGAAAAGATTGACAAAAAAATGGAGGCATTTTTACATTGGAGGACGCCTGAATCGTTCGCCAATTTTAAATATGTGGATTTTGATTTTGGGTAAATCAATTGATAATCCTCGCATGGCAAATGGTCGTAATATCAGTAATTTTGCCAAAACATTATTTATATTTTGGATCCTTTTATGGTTTTTTCTTCGAGCTTTTTATGAAGGCGCTTTGTATAATGAAAGACAAAAACTCCGACTTCATTCACCATACGATTCATTTGAAAAAATTCGATCATCAGATTGTATGGTGTTAACATCAGATACGGGAGCAACACATCTAGAACCATTTCTAAAGAGCGAAAGGTATGAAAAAAATTATTGTTTCCTATTGTTCTACAATTTATCTGAGTTTCAGATTGGTTAAAAGAGATTCAAATATAACTGACACGATGTCCAACTTTAATAATCAAAAAAACTACACATTTTGCGCGCTTTTCATTGGAGATTTGCCATATAAATACTTCAGTATGCAATATTCTTCACATCAACAGTTGGCTTTTACAAATGATCGAGTTTTTTTGACACCACGAATTATACTATTTCACAAGCCAACAGTTTTAGTGGATCTTTTCAATAAAGAAATACGAAAACATCAAGAAGCCGGTTTAATTGATTTTTGGCTTAGTAAATATATTTATAATCGAGAAGTAAAATTAACACAAAACCCATCAAAACTCAAATTAGAAAACATTTCTTTCATTCTCATAGTTTCTGCATCTATGTACCTTGTCAGTTTCATTGTATTTGTTTTTGAAATAATCAATATTCGATTTAACTGTGTGAAAGGTATTCTCGATTATTTGACATATTAGACATTTCGGACAATTTACAATAAGTTAATAACATATTATCGAATAAATGTGATAAATAAAAACTTAGTTATAGGCATGCAGAAGGCATCATTGTGACATCATATTCACTAAATAATTAGCATTAATTTTCATTATAGTTCGAGTAAACGTTAGTTGGTATCTAAGTAAACGTATCCTCTTTCTTTGTAATACTATAAGTTGCTCGTAGTGGAGAAAGGTATGAGTCATTGATGATAAATAATCATTTCCTCACCATTAAAAACCACATATTTAAGTTATTTGTATATAAAAATAAGATATTATTTATTATTGAAAATAACACAATTGTTAGAAACAATATAATGAATATCGAATTTTGTTCATCACTTTGTGAGATCAAGGCATCTTTAAAGATACTATTTAACGATTGATTTTGGAATAATTTGTTTATAACATTACCTAAAGTCACTCGTCTTAAATTTCTAACATTCTTATTCAGTACAATTTCTCCTTTAGATGTTGGGCAGTGGTTAAGGTCTACGTTAATTAATATATTTACTCAGTTTTACGATTCTACCCTTACAAAGGTACTGATATAAATTCGAAAAACCTTTTGAGGAGGAGGTTAAAATATTGTGGCGCTTCATTGAATTGAGTACACAAAAAGACTTATTTTATTTTACAACAACAACAACAACAACAACAATCATTTAAAGACCATTAATGCCTTTCAGCGTCTGGTCTGTTTTGTAATGGTCGGCCAACAACAATTCTCCTCCAACATACCCTATCGAGAGCCAGGTCTTCAGTTTCCCTATTCCAGTCATACCCTCTTTCATTCAAATCATTTTTTACCGAATCCAAATATCGTCTTCGCGGCCTACCTCTACCTCTCGGTGCATTCACTTCCGCATTCAAAATTAACTTTGGCAAACGATACTCATTCATACGCTGTACATGACCAAACCATCTCAACCTAGACTTTCTTGCTACTTCATCAATCGAATCCACATTCAAATCTTCCCGTATTCTTTCATTCCTAATTCTATTTTCCCATTGATCCCTACGCGACACACCCGAAATCATACGTAAAACTTTCATATCAGCCACCTCCAAACCATGAATTAAATTATTTGAATCGACCCAGCTCTCGCTGCCATACGTGATAGTTGGTCTGAAGATTGACCCATGAATCATCAACTTCGTCTCCTTACTCAACTCTCGCTTATTGAAAACATGTGACCTAAGTTGAGCAACAACTTTGTTACCATTCACTCTGCGATGTTCGAACTCCTTATCCAGTTTGCCATCTTCCGAAAAGATGCATCCTAGATATTTGAATTGCGACACCTGCTCAAGCACACCTCCATTCAACATACAAATTACTTGTTTCCTATCTTTCCCTATATGCATAACCTGTGTCTTTGAGCTGCTAATGGTCATTCCATAGTTCGTACAAGCCGCTTCTAAATCGCTAATGCTGTTTTGAAGCTCTTGTTCTGAGCCCCCAAACAATACTAGGTCATCCGCATATGCAAGAGCGGAGATAATGTTTCCCCCCAAAACTACGTTACCCCTCAGCTTAGCTGACTTGATCAGTTTGTCCATATAAATTATAAATAAAAGCGGTGATATTGTACAGCCCTGTCGAAGACCATTTCGCACTTCAAACCATTCACTCAATTCCCCATCTACTCTCACAGCCGCTTCACAATATCTATACAAGCTCTTAATTGCACTCAGCAGGGAACCATTCACACCATATTCACCCAACACCGACCAGAGCTTATCTCTAGGTATACAATCATACGCTTTTTGCAAATCAACAAAACATACATACATATCCTTGTTTCTCTCATGGAACTTCTCTATTAGTTGTCTCATGCAAAAAATTTGATCTTGACATCCGCGCATCGGTCTGAATCCCGATTGGTTTTCATCCAAGAGCGTTTCGACAATAGCTCTGGTACGTTTTTCTAAAATTGCACTATATACTTTTCCGACAACGCTCAATAAAGAAATTCCACGGTAGTTGTTACAATCCTTATTACTTCCTTTCTTATGGAGAGGAGAGATAACTGCACCACCCCATTCTTTCGGCACAACTGATGAATCCCACGCTAGCTTGAACAACCGATGCAACCATCGAATCCCTACTGAACCACTGCAAATTAAATATTCGTTCCTAATCTCATCCACTCCTGCTGCTTTGCCCCAACTTAGTTTTCTAACCGCCAACTCTATCTCTCCTATGCTTATTTCTTCTTCTTCGACTTCATCCAGACTTGCATTCGCGCTAACACTCAAATCTGTTCTATTATCAACATTCAGAAGTTCCTCAAAATATTCTCTCCAACGTTTCAACACATTCTTTCTACCAATCACTAACTCCCCTGCCTTATCTAATACAGCACCTGGCGCTTGTTTCTTCCCACCGTTACGGATATTCTTAACCTTCGACCAGAAAACTTTATTCCTCTGTTGCCCTGCTTTTTCTAAATCTCTACCAAATTCCACCCATTCGCCCTCTTTCGCTACTCTCACCAACTCTTTCACTATCCCCTTCTGTTCCCTATACAATTCTAAATCCTCCTCAGTTCTACTTTGCATCCAACGCATACATCTCACTCTTTTCTCTTTCACTGCTTCCTGTATCTCATCATTCCACCAGTCCGTCTTCTTTTTACCATTCTTACCCACATGCATTCCACAACATCCCTTTACCGCACTCAACATTGCATTCTTAAAATAATCCCATTCACTGTTGATATCCGACATCTCATTCAATTCAACTTGCGCAAATTTTTCCTCTAATCTAGCTACATATGCATTCACTACACTTTCATTCTTCAATTCATTAACTTTGGTTCATCTTTGGAATAAAGTGAGAGAAGAAAAAAACTCTCTGTTTGATTCACTGTTTTTAACAAATCCTAACAGGTTGATTGAAATTAATTTTGCACATCTATTCAATATGAAATGATCTAAAACCATGCATATTAAGAAGAGTTTATTTGCATTTATGATTTGTGTTGCTTTTCCATTTGCTTTATAAAATAAATTCATTGTGAAACAAATCAAATCAGATGAAAGTGTTATTTTACGCAAAATAATAACAAATGTATTAACCACTTATTCCAAAGATGAACCAAAGAGCTGTCAAATAAATGTCTATGATATAGTTATTCATTTGTCATATCATAGGCAAAATGTTAAACGAAAATCTTACAGCTTTTTTATCTGTCAATCATAATTCTTCAATTGAGAAATAAAACTAATCATTGTCAACAATCGTTTCTAACCAATTTCCTCTCCAACGATAATTTACCAACATGCTGAGCAGAGCTGAGATTTTCACACTGGGTGTGCGCGCACAAATTCAGTACTCAAAGCACATCTTATCGTGCGACGCACAAATGCTTGTATATTTCAAGTGCGTGCACATGCCCATAGAAAAGGCAAAAATCAGAATGGCAATAGATTCTATTGTGATGTGCGTGCACTTAAAACATACAAGCATTTGTGCATCGCACACTAAGATGTGCGTGCAATATTTAATTTGTGCACGCACACTCAGTGTGAAAATCTCAGCTCTGATGCTGAGTTGATAAATATTTAACTTCGTAAATCTATATTATATATACAATCAAAATGTGACATTACCGATAATCCAATCAAAACTAAAATTAGAAAGCATTTCACTCATTATGAAAGTTTCTTCATTTATATAAGTAAGTTTCTTTGTTTTCGTTTTTGAAGTGAATTGTGTTCTTGATGTCAACTATATAAGAATTTTCAGGAAAGTTATAAAAAGTTAACTACATAATTTCTATGAGCACATACACCACGAAAATATTAATAAAATGATTGAGAAACGAACAAACCTGTATTTTGATTATTATTCCTCAATCAAATCAGTTAAAAGATTATTTTCAAGAAGATATTATTATCAACTCCTTTTATGGTATCGACACACCAACAATTGATTACAATATATTCAATAGACTCAATGTATCTATTCGTGAACAATTTCAACCATATTATATCTACGATATCGTTTTGAATGAAAATAAACAGTCCAATAAATGTGACACAAACACAAGCAAAAAATATTGTTTGAAAAATAATATTCTCATAAACATAAACAATCAACTGTCCATTTTCATTTTGTTTTTTACGTGTAAAAAAAATATATCAATATGAGGTATTAGTTTTTGGATTCTAACATTTGAAAAATGGGTTACATATGAAGGGTTGGGAGTGAAAGTGGCTAAGAAAAAGTTTTAAGTAAATGTGTCCATATTTCATACAATTTATATGGCGATTGCATACTATTTTGTATGGAGTGTGGACAATGTTACTTAAAACTTTTTCTTGCCACTGTCACTCCCAACCAGAGAATATATTTGGCTCCGCTCCGCAGCTCAGCTCTTCAAGAGCGGCTGCCGAGAGCTGCTCTTATAACGTATATACGAATGTTCTCATCTTACCGTCTGATTTTTAGTCTTGTGTAGTGGTTTTTCTATTCTCTTTTGTGCGCATGTTCTTTGATTCTATTTTGCCAAACAAATACACATAAATGTTACTGTAAAACTAAAAATCGTATGGTGAAATGGTTTTAAACTGCCGTACGAGTAAGTCAATTTACAATACTGAAATCGGTATCAGAGTATGCTGAGATATTTAAGAGTGCACTTACAAACAATAAACTATATTTATGTTCATCGCTTAGGTTCTGTGCGATCCCTTTGTCTGTTATGTACGCTTCGTAATAAATAAATGTAATATTCGTGTATATGTACATTATAAGAGCAGCTCTCGGCAGCCGCTCTTGAAGAGCTGAGCTGCGGAGCGCAGCCGAATATATTCTCTGCTCCCAACCCTTCATATATCGTCATGACTAATATGTAGTATTCATTTAATCTTTTGTCTAATCGCTGAAATCCTAGATCTTGGATACACATAAATGAATTATATATTCCGTCTGACCGACTCGGTCCTTGATTTAGATTTGGAAAATTATTATTAGAATTGTCAATAACAGTTCAATTTGATTTATGCTATAATTGTAGTCATGATTGAGTGATAGTCTCGATGCGACATTACAATCGAAATAGTTGTGGAAATTTGAGAGAATTTATATTAATCTATTCAAGAAAAAAAGACACATTCAGATGTCATAGCTTTTCCCCGATATTAATTACAAATTATAAATCAAGCTTAATATTGAATATTTCTTCTTCAAAATGTATAAGATTTTCTGTTTCAAAATCAGTCTATGTGAGAAAAAAAAAATAAGAAACAATGTCTAAAAAAATGCATATTGAACAGATTTCAGTTGTACTCATGTTTATTGTAGTTTTTCCATTTGCTTTACAAAATGAATTCATTCTAAAACGAATCGAATCAGATGAAAGTTTAATTTTAGGCAAAATATTGAACAATTTACTGACAACATATATGAAGGATGAACAAATTCATCTTTCAATCATAGTTCCTCAATTGAAAAATAAAACTAATCATTTTCAACAATCGTTTCTAACAAAATTCCTCTCCAGTGATAACTTACCAACATTTCATTATAATATATTTGATAAACTTTATACATCTATGCATAAACGTAGGAATGAATTCAATTTAATTCTAATTGAAGAATATGAATCAATACGGTAAGTGTACGATTTGAGTGAATGAAAATTTACATTAAAATTAACCTTTTATTTTGAATGACACATTTTTGTGCCAGAAATATCTTGAATGAATCAGCCGTTCAACAAATTCATTTGTCACAAAAGTTTTTACTCGTTGTAACGCAACATCTGCAGAACATCGAAGGAAGTCTAGATGAAATATTTGCACTATTATGGAGAAATGGCTTAGTCAATTCGCATGTACTCATTCAACAAAATGAATTGTGGATTCTGTACACATTTAAACCATATCAAAATGATTGTTCGTCTTTAGATCGAATAAAGCTTATTACATTCACTAAGACAAATTACACAAAGAACATAAGCCTAACGTTAGACGAACTATATTTACCGAAATTGAAGAACTTTAATCAGTGTCCTTTATATATCTCTGTCACTGAATATCCACCATACACTATATGGCAAAATGGAAGTAGAAGTTTCCGTGGTGTTGAAATTAATATGGTTGAAAATATCGCTGAAATAATAAATTCCACGCTTATTTATAACATTTCTCTGATAGGGCGTGGTGAAATATTTAAAAATGGTACAACAAGTGGAAGTTTAAACATGACCATAAGCGGACAAGCCAATTTCACTATTGGTGCTGTTCGAAGATCAAATGAACGAGCAATATTTCTTGTGGATAGTTTTGCATATATTTATCCATCATATGGTTTTGTGTTCAAAATGGATACATTTCAAATTATGGGCGTTATGCCTCTACGTGCACCATTCAATCTAAACTTGTGGCTTTTTATATTTGAAATCGTATTCACAATGATATTTCTAATATTGTTATCGAAAAGATTAACGCAAAAATGGAGGCATTTTTACATTGGAGGACGCCTGAATCGTTCGCCAATTTTAAATATGTGGATTTTGATTTTGGGTAAATCAATTGATAATCCTCGCATGGCAAATGGTCGTAATATCAGTAATTTTGCCAAAACATTATTTATATTTTGGATCCTTTTATGGTTTTTTCTTCGAGCTTTTTATGAAGGCGCTTTGTATAATGAAAGACAAAAACTCCGACTTCATTCACCATAGATTCATTTGAAAAAATTCGATCATCAGATTGTATGGTGTTAACATCAGATACGGGAGCAACACATCTAGAACCATTTCTAAAGAGCGAAAGGTATGAAAAAAATTATTGTTTCCTATTGTTCTACAATTTATCTGAGTTTCAGATTGGTTAAAAGAGATTCAAATATAACTGAAACGATGTCCAACTTTAATAATCAAAAAAACTACACATTTTGCGCGCTTTTCATTGGAGATTTGCCATATAAATACTTCAGTATGCAATATTCTTCACATCAACAGTTGGCTTTTACAAATGATCGAGTTTTTTTGACACCACGAATTATACTATTTCACAAGCCAACAGTTTTAGTGGATCTTTTCAATAAAGAAATACGAAAACATCAAGAAGCCGGTTTAATTGATTTTTGGCTTAGTAAATATATTTATAATCGAGAAGTAAAATTAACACAAAACCCATCAAAACTCAAATTAGAAAACATTTCTTTCATTCTCATAGTTTCTGCATTTATGTACCTGTGTCAGTTTCATTGTATTTGTTTTTGAAATAATCAATATTCGATTTAACTGTGTGAAAGGTATTCTCGATTATTTGACATATTAGACATTTCGGACAATTTACAATAAGTTAATTACATACTATTGAATAAATGTGATAAATAAAAACTTAGTCATAGGTATGCAGAAGGCATCATTGTGACATCATATTCACTAAATAATTAGCATTAATTTTCATTATAGTTCGAGTAAACGTTAGTTGGTATCTAAGTAAACGTATCCTCTTTCTTTGTAATATATAAGTTGCTCGTAGTGGAGAAAGGTATGAGTCATTGATGATAAATAATCATTTCCTCACCATTAAAAACCACATATTTAAGTTATTTGTATATAAAAATAAGATATTATTTATTATTGAAAATAACACAATTGTTAGAAACAATATAATGAATATCGAATTTTGTTCATCACTTTGTGAGATCAAGGCATCTTTAAAGATACTATTTAACGATTGATTTTGGAGTAATTTGTTTATAAAATTACCTAAATTCACTCGTCTTAAATTTCTAACATTATTTTTCAGTACAATTTCCCCTTTAGATGTTCAGCAGTGGTTAAGGTCGTTTAACATGTCAAAAAAATACATAATTGCTGAGTTTACTCGTCTACGTTAATTAATATATTTACTCAGTTTTAACGATTCTACCCTTACAAAGAAAGAAAAAAAAAAAAAAAAAAAAAAAAAAAAAAAAAAAAAAAATGATATAAATTCGAAAAACCTTTTGGGGAGAAGGTTAAAACATTGGGGCGCTCCATTGAATTGAGTTCACAAAAAGACTTATTTTATTTTGTGTGATAATTTGACGCAATCCTCTTTTTCCCTAGCTTTTTTCTTTGTTCAAAAAGCATACGATTTTCTACATTAAAATCAGTTTGTGTGGGAGAAGAAAGAAACTCTCTATTTGATTCACTGCTTTGAACAATTCCTAACAGGTTGATTGAAAATAATTTTGCACATCTATTCAATATGAAATGATCTAAAACCATGCATATTAAGAAGAGTTTATTTGCATCTATGATTTGTGTTACTTTTCCATTTGCTTTATAAAATAAATTCATTGTGAAACAAATCAAAGTGTTATTTTAGGCAAAATAATAACAAATGTATTAACCACTTATTCCAAAGATGAACCAAAGAGTTGTCAAATAAATGTCTATGATATAGTTATTCATTTGTCATATCATAGGCAAAAGGTCAAACGAAAATCTTACAGCTTTTTTATCTGTTAATCATAGTTCTTCAATTGAGAAATAAAACTAATCATTTTCAACAACCCTTTGTAACCAATTTCCTCTCCAACGATAATTTACCAACATACTGAGTTGATAAATAGTTAGCTTCGTAAATCTATATATATACATCAAAATGGACATTACGATAATCCAATCAAACTAATATTAGAAAGCATTTCACTCATTATGAAAGTTTCTTCATTTATATAAGTAAGTTTTTTTGTTTTCGTTTTTGAAGTGAATTGTGTTCTTGATGTCAACTATATAAGAATTTTCAGGAAAGTTATAAAAAGTTAACTACATAATTTCTATGAGCACATACACCACGAAAATATTAATAAAATGATTGAGAAACGAACAAACCTGTATTTTGATTATTATTCCCCAATCAAATCAGTTAAAAGATTATTTTCAAGAAGATATTATTATCAACTCCTTTTATGGTATCGACACATCAACAATTGATTACAATATATTCAATAGACTCAATGTATCTATTCGTGAACAATTTCAACCATATTATATCTACGATATCGTTTTGAATGAAAATAAACAGTCCAATAAATGTGACACAAACACAAGCAAAAAATATTGTTTGAAAAATAATATTCTCATAAACATAAACAATCAACTGTCCATTTTCATTTTGTTTTTTACGTGTAAACAAAAATATATCAATATGAGGTATTAGTTTCTGGATTCCATCATTTGAAAAATGGGTTACTTATATCGTCGTGACTAATATGTAGTATTCATTTAATCTTTTGTCTAATCGCTGAAATCCTAGATTCTGAATCCACATAAATGAAATACATATTCCGTCTGACCGAATCGGTTTTCGATTTAGATTTGGAAAATTATTATTATAATTGTCAATAACAGTTCATTAATAAACATTGAAAAGCTTCCATCCATTTTGTTTATTTGATTATGATTTTCAAACGAATTTGATTTATGCTATAATTGCAGTCATGATTAGGACTATCAATGCGACATCACAATCGAAATAGTTGTGGAAATTTGAGAGAATTTATATTAATCTATTCAAGAAAAAAAGACACATTCAGATGTCATAGCTTTTCCCCGATATTAATTACAAATTATAAATCAAACTTAATATTGAATATTTCTTTTTCAAAATGCATAAGATTTTCTGTTTCAAAATTAGTCTATGTGAGAGGAGAAAAGAAAAAACACTGTCTAAAAAAATGCATTTCGAACAGATTTCAGTTGTACTCATGTTTAGTGTAGTTTTTCCATTTGCTTTACAAAATGAATTCATTCTAAAACAAATCGAATCAGATGAAAGTGTTATTTTAGGCAAAATATTGAACAATTTACTGACAACATATATGAAGGATGAACAAATTCATCTTTCAATCATAGTTCCTCAATTGAAAAGTAAAACCAATCATTTTCATCAATGGTTTCTAACAAATTTCCTCTCCAGCGAAAACTTACCAACATTTCATTATAATATATTTGATAAACTTTATACATCTATGCATAAACGTAGGAATGAATTCAATTTAATTCTAATTGAAGAATATGAATCAATACGGTAAGTGGACGATTTGAGTGAAAGAAAATTTACATCAAAATTAACCTTTTATTTTGAATGACACATTTTTGTGCCAGAAATATCTTGAATGAATCAGCCGTTCAACAAATTCATTTGTCACAAAAGTTCTTACTCGTTGTAACGCAACACCTGCAGAACATCGAAGGAAGTCTAGATGAAATATTTGCACTATTATGGAGAAATGGCTTAGTCAATTCGCATGTACTCATTCAACAAAATGAAATGTGGATTCTGTACACATTTAAACCATATCAAAATGATTGTTCGTCTTTGGATCAAATAAAGCTTATTACATTCACTAAGACAAATTACACAAAGAACATAAGCCTAACGTTAGACGAACTATATTTACCGAAATTGAAGAACTTTAATCAGTGTCCTTTATATATCGCTGTCACTGAATATCCACCATACACTATATGGAAAAATGGAAGTGGAAGTTTCCGTGGTGTTGAAATTAGTATGGTTGAAAATATCGCTGAAATAATAAATTTCACGATTATTTATAACATTTCTCCGATTGGACGTGGTGAAATATTTAAAAATGGTACAATAAGTAGGAGTTTGAACATGACCATAAGCGGACAAGCCAATTTTACTATTGGTGGTGTTCAAAGCTCAAAGGAACCAGCAATATTTCTTGTGCATAGTTTTGCATATATTTATCCATCATATGGTTTTGTGTTCAAAATGGATACATTTCAAATTATGGGCGTTATGCCTCTACGTGCACCATTCAATCTGAACTTGTGGCTTCTTATTTTTGGAATCGTATTCACAATGATATTTCTAATATTGTTATCGAAAAGATTGACACAAAAATGGAGGCATTTTTACATTGGAGGACGCCTGAATCGTTCTCCAATTTTAAATATGTGGATTTTGATTTTGGGTAAATCAATTGATAATCCTCGCATGGCAAATGGTCGTAATATCAGTAATTTTGCCAAAACATTATTTATATTTTGGATCCTTTTATGGTTTTTTCTTCGAGCTTTTTATGAAGGCGCTTTGTATAATGAAAGACAAAAACTCCGACTTCATTCACCATATGATTCATTTGAAAAAATTCGATCATCAGATTGTATGGTGTTAACATCAGATACGGGAGCAACACATCTAGAACCATTTCTAAAGAGCGAAAGGTATGAAGAAAAAAATAAATTTTTCCTATTGTTCTACAATTTATCTGAGTTTCAGATTGGTTAAAAGAAAATCAAACATAACTGAAACGTTGATCGACTTTAATAATCAAAAAAACTCCACATTTTGCGCGCTTTTCATTGGGGATTTGCCATATAAATACTTCAGTATGCAATATTCTTCACTTCGACAGTTGGCTTTTACGAATGATCGAGTTTTTTTGACATCACGAATTATACTATTTCACAAGCCAACAGTTTTAGTGGATCTTTTCAATAAAGAAATACGAAAACAACGAGAAGCCGGTTTAATCAATTTTTGGCTTAGTAAATATATTTATAATCGAGAAGTAAAATTAAAACAAAACCCATCAAAACTCAAATTAGAAAACATTTCTTTCATTCTCATGGTTTCTGCATTTATGTACTGTATCAGTTTCATTGTATTTGTTTTTGAAGTAATCAATAATAGATTCAACTGTGTGAAAGGTATTCTCGATTTTTTCACATATTAGAAATTTCGGACAATTTAACAATAAGTTAATTACATACTATCGAATAAATGTAATAAATAAGAACTTAGTCATAGGTATGCAGAAGGCATCATTGTGACATCATATTTACTAAATAATTAGCATTAATTTTCATTATAGTTCGAGTAAACGTTAGTTGGTGCTATACGTATCCTCTTTCTTTGTAATAATATTTGTATAAGTTGCTCGTAGTGGAGAAAGGTATGAGTCATTGATGATAAATAATCATTTCCTCACCATTAAAAACCACATATTTAAGTTATCTATGTATATAATAAAAATGATTCATTAAAAATCAAAAAGTTTTTCCTCAACTCCTCCCAAACGGGATGGATGTCATCAACTATTATTACATGTATGTGCTGCTTTTGCCTTGAACTAACTCACCATGGGGTTTACAAAGTGTTATAATTTTTATTTTTTTTGGGAAAAATTTAAGTTATGGATAATATGAAATACTGAGTTATATTTTTGTAAAAAAACGATCTCACCGTACACTTCATTTGCGTAATGCATTTAAATTAATTCGAAGACTATCGTTGCACCATCTTAAAGTCGCGATGGTCATTATTCAGAAACTTTGAAATTATTTCACAATATTGTTATTGTGTGTCCTCATTCGTCTGTTTTTCTGTATTTTATATGGAGAGAACAGCAAAAGAGAAATGCCGTGTGTATGTACTGGTAATTAACACTTCTGTTTGTCCATGTGAATTGTGTGGCAAACAGAGTTGATAATCACCAATATATGTGTATTATATATTACTTTTGTAATGTTGTTCATTCCGCATGAAATACAGCTAGCACAAAAAATATTTGAATGCGTAAATATTGTTGATCAACGACTCTGCTTGGCAAACAATTTATACGGCCAAGCATATGCGTTCATTACCATATACAGATCATGACAGCTCTGTAGCAACAATAACGCCGTTGCCGTTTTAAATGATTTTGTTTATATTGTAGCTAGGAACAACAACAATAACATTCGAAACACTAACGGGGCTACTGTGCTACAACGTTTTGCTTTTGAACATAATCTTATAAAACATGGTCTATGTGTGTTCATTTATGCTGTTCTTCTCATATCAAATACAGAACAATAGACAAAATGACAACATACAATGAAATTATTGTGAAATAGCTTCAAAACTTCAATGTTTCGAAATAATTATCCTCGCGACTTTGGGATGGCGCCACGATATTACTCGGAACCCGAAAGCTCCAGCGCACTACTAGGTCGTAAAAAAATAATAGTAACTAATCTAAATTTTTTCAAATTGTCATTTAAAAATAAAAATTTAAAACGAAGAATATATAAAAGGTTTCATCAAGAAAAACAGCAGTGAATAAGATAATGTAGGTGAAAAATAGTTTCTTTTAATAGAAATCTACACTGGCAAAAAAAATTTTAGCCGCAAACACATTTTTCGAAAAAAAACACATTAAATGAAAATATTTCGTTTTGATTTTTTCACAGAATTTTTATTGATTTATTACACATTTATCGCATAAATATTCATGAAATGTTTCTTTGATTTTTTCAAATTTTTTTAAATTTTTCGATTTTTTGTGTCCAAAAAGTGAAAAATAATTTTAGCCGCACCAACTGTTTCTTGGGTTCTGAGCGATTTCACTGACATTTTTGACACGCGTTCCGATAGAATTTACTGTTATTCACCTTCTCAAGTCTATTGATGCGATTTCATAATGAGTATGACGCAGTTGTCATCAAATATTCAATCGCTTAACCATGGGACACGGAAAAAGATTGAACGAAGCTGAAAAAGCAAAAATTTCAACATTAAAAGATCACACATCGATGTCAAACCGTCAGATTGCGAAAGAAGTGAGTCGAAGTGAACAAGTTGTGCGAAATTTCCTCAAAAATCGTGAAATCTATGGCAAAAACACATAACGGCCGTCCACCAATCGTTTCAGCGGCGCAAAATCGGCGTTCAATTCGAAGTGCAGCCAACAGTTTTCGAAGTCAGCCCGGCTGTTGAAGGTTGAAAACAACTTATTAGACAAATTTTAGGTAGTTCCAAACGGTTGAAATACAAAAAAATGATGTGTAAACCAATGTTGTCACCAGCCAATATTGAAGGTCGTAAGAAATTCGCTCTGGATCATATCCGCTGGAGAAAGCAATGGCGCAAAGTAATTTTTTCGGATGAAAAGAAGTTCAAACTTGATGGTCCAGATGGCTTTGCCTATTATTGACACGATTTACGCACCGAAGAAAAGATTTTCAGTAAGCGCCAATCTGGTGGTGGTTCTGTGAGAGAATGGGGTGCCATTGGCTATTTGAAAAAGATGCCGCTGTCGTTCATTTCAACCAGAATGAACGCGATACAGTACCAAGAGATGGTTGGCCCTCATTTCCCAGCATATGGCTATGAATGCGTTTAGGCTGGAAATTTCAACAAGATACACACCAATCCACGTGGCTAGGTCAACTTTGGCCGGTTTTGAACAGCGTGGAATCAATATTTTTTACAATTGGCCATCCAAATCACCAGATATGAATATCATTGAGAACGTCTGCTCGATTTTAGCTCGAGAAGTGTACAAAGAAGGTCGAAAATTCAACAACAAAGACGAATTAAAGGAGGCCATCGAGGCGGCTTGGCAAAACATCCCACATATATTTAAATATATATTATATTTAGGCCAAAAATAAAATGAAAATATTTCAGAAAAAGGACTGAAAATCAAAAATATATAAGAAAATCAATAGAATGTTTCCATAAAAGAAAAGAAGTTTTAAATACTTTTGAAAATGTATTGGATGAATTAAGCTATCTTAAATCTGAATATAAAAGTTTTAAACATTTAAAAAGACTGGCTTTGAAATTTACTATATAAAGAATATCTATTGCAATTACACAATTTTTTGCACAACAATTCTATCGATATTTATTATAATACATACAATATATTGAAATAATGATATAATTTGTTACCTAGCCGAGCGAGCGGAGCGAGCGTGCCCGAGCAAAGCGAGGGCCGGCTAGTTTGTATATAAAAATAAGATATTATTTATTATTGAAAATAACACAATGGTTAGAAACAATATAATGAATATCGAATTTTGTTTATCACTTTGTGAGATCAAGGCATCTTTAAAGATACTATTTAACGATTGATTTTGGAATAATTTGTTTATAACATTCACTAAATTCACTCGTCTTAAATTTCTAACATTATTTTTCAATACAATTTCCCCTTTAGATGTTGAGCAGTGGTTAAGGTCGTTTAACATGTCAAAAAAATACATAATTGCTGAGTTTACTCGTCTACGTTAATTAATATATTTACTCAGTTTTAACGATTCTACCCTTACAAAGGTACTGATATAAATTCGAAAAACCTTTTGGGGAGAAGGTTAGAACATTGAGGCGCTCCACTGAATTGAGTTCACAAAAAGACTTATTTTATTTTGTGTGATAATTTGACGCAATCCTCTTTTTCCCTAGCTTTTTTCTTTGTTAAAAAGCATACGATTTTCTACATTAAAATCAGTTTGTGTGAAAGAAGAAAGAAACTCTCTGTTTAATTCACTGTTTTTAACAATTCCTAACTGGTGGATTGAAATTAATTTTGCACATCTATTCAATATGAAATGATCTAAAACCATGCATATTAAGAAGAGTTTATTTGCATTTATGATTTGTGTTACTTTTCCATTTGCTTTACAAAGTAAATTCATTGTGAAACAAATCAAATAAAGTGTTATTTTAGGCAAAATAATAACAAATGTATTAACCACTTATTCCAAAGATGAATAAAAGAGCTGTCAAATAAATGCCTATGATATAGTTATTCATTTGTTGTCAAGAAAATATTAATTAAATGATTTGAGAAACGAACAAACCTGTATTTTGATTATTATTCCTCAATCAAATCAGTTAAAAGATTATTTTCAAGAAGATATTATTATCAACTCCTTTTATGGTATCGACACATCAACAATTGATTACAATATATTCAAAAGACTCAATGTATCTATTCGTGAACAATTTCAACCATATTATATCTACGATATCGTTTTGAATGAAAATAAACAGTCCAATAAATGTGACACAAACACAAGCAAAAAATTGTGTTTGAAAAATAATATTCTCATAAACATAAAAAATCAACTGTCAATTTTCATTTTGTTTTTTACGTGTTTTTGTTTACACATATTAATATGAGGTATTAGTTTTTGGATTCCAACATTTGAAAAATGGGTTACATATGAAGGGTTGGGAGTGAAAATGGCCAAGAAAAAGTTTTAAGTAAATGTGTCCACACTCCATACAATTTATATGGAGATTGCATACTGTTTTGTATGGAGTGTGGACAATTTTGCTTAAAACTTTTTCTTGGCCACTGTCACTCCCAACCCTTCATATATCGTCATGACTAATATGTAGTATTCATTTAATCTTTTGCCTAATCGCTGAAATCCTAGATCTTGGATACACATAAATGAAATATATATTCCGTCTGACCGACTCGGTCCTTGATTTATATTTGGAAAATTATTATTAGAATTGTCA
Organism: Resseliella maxima; assembly: GCA_029041755.1. Classification (NCBI taxonomy): domain Eukaryota; kingdom Metazoa; phylum Arthropoda; class Insecta; order Diptera; family Cecidomyiidae; genus Resseliella; species Resseliella maxima. The sequence goes on from JAQOWM010000934.1 coordinate 205,437, forward strand.
ATAACAGTTCAATTTGATTTATGCTATAATTGCAGTTATGATTGGGGACTATCAATGCGACATTACAATCGAAATAGTTGTGGAAATTTGAGAGAATTTATATTAATCTATTCAAGAAAAAAAGACACATTCAGATGTCATAGCTTTTCCCCGATATTAATTACAAATTATAAATCAAGCTTAATATTGAATATTTCTTCTTCAAAATGTATAAGATTTTCTGTTTCAAAATCAGTCTATGTGAGAAAAGAAAAGAAGAAACAATGTCTAAAAAAATGCATTTCGAACAGATTTCAGTTGTACTCATGTTTAGTGTAGTTTTTCCATTTGCTTTACAAAATGAATTCATTCTAAAACAAATCGAATCAGATGAAAGTGTAATTTTAGGCAAAATATTGAACAATTTACTGACAACATATACGAAGGATGAACAAATTCATCTTTCAATCATAGTTCCTAAATTGAAAAATAAAACTAATCATTTTCAACAATCATTTCTAACAAATTTCCTCTCCAGCGAAAACTTACCAACATTTCATTATAATATATTTGATAAACTTTATACATCTATGCATAAACACAGAAATGAATTCAATTTCATTTTAATTGAAGAATATGAATCAATACGGTAAGTGTACGATTTGAGTGAAAGAAAATTTACATCAAAATTAACCTTTTATTTTAAATGACACATTTTTGTGCCAGAAATATCTTGAATGAATCAGCCGTTCAACAAATTCATTTGTCACAAAAGTTTTTACTCGTTGTAACGCAACATCTGCAGAACATCGAAGGAAGTCTAGATGAAATATTTGCACTATTATGGAGAAATGGCTTAGTCAATTCGCATGTACTCATTCAACAAAATGAAATATGGATTCTGTACACATTTAAACCATATCAAAATGATTGTTCGTCTTTGGATCAAATAAAGCTTATTACATTCACTAAGACAAATTACACAAAGAACATAAGCCTAACGTTAGACGAACTATATTTACCGAAATTGAAGAACTTTAATCAGTGTCCTTTATATATCGCTGTCACTGAATATCCACCATACACTATATGGAAAAATGAAAGTGGAAGTTTCCGTGGTGTTGAAATTAGTATGGTTGAAAATATCGCTGAAATAATAAATTCTACGGTTATTTATAACATTTCTCCGATTGGACGTGGTGAAATATTTAAAAATGGTACAATAAGTGGAAATTTAAACATGACCATAATCGGACAGGCCAATTTCACAATTGGTGCTGTTCAAAGATCAAAGGAACGAGCAATATTTCTAGTGGATAGTTTTGCATATATTTATCCATCATATGGTTTTGTGTTTAAAATGGATACATTTCAAATTATGGGCGTTATGCCTCTACGTGCACCATTCAATCTAAACTTGTGGCTTTTTATATTTGCACTCGTATTCACAATGATATTTCTAATATTGTTATCGAAAAGATTGACACAAAAATGGAGGCATTTTTACATTGGAGGACGCCTGAATCGTTCGCCAATTTTAAATATGTGGATTTTGATTTTGGGTAAATCAATTGATAATCCTCGCATGGCAAATGGTCGTAATATCAGTAATTTTGCCAAAACATTATTTATATTTTGGATCCTTTTATGGTTTTTTCTTCGAGGCTTTTATGAAGGCGCTTTATATAATGAAAGACAAAAACTCCGACTTCATTCACCATATGATTCATTTGAAAAAATTCGATCATCAGATTGTATGGTGTTAACATCGGGTTCAGGAGCAAAACATCTAAAACCATTTCTAAAGAGCGAAAGGTATGAAAAAAATTAATTTTTCCTATTGTTCTACAATTTATCTGAGTTTCAGATTGGTTAAAAGAGATTCAAACATAACTGAAACGTTGATCGACTTTAATAATCAAAAAAACTCCACATTTTGCGCGCTTTTCATTGGGGATTTGCCATATAAATACTTCAGTATGCAATATTCTTCACATCAACATTTGGCTTTTACGAATGATCGAGTTTTTTTGACACCACGAATTATACTATTTCACAAGCCAACAGTTTTAGTTGATCTTTTCAATAAAGAAATACGAAAACATCAAGAAGCCGGTTTAATTGATTTTTGGCTTAGTAAATATATTTATAATCGAGAAGTAAAATTAACACAAAACCCATCAAAACTCAAATTAGAAAACATTTCTTTCATTCTCATAGTTTCTGCATTTATGTACTGTGTTAGTTTCATTGTATTTGTTTTTGAAGTAATTAATATTCGATTTAACTGTGTGAAAGGTATTCTCGATTATTTGACATATTAGACATTTCGGACAATTTAACAATAAGTTAATTAGAGGAGGGTGGGACTTAACAGGACAGTTGATGTTTCTCCAATATCCAATTCATAAATCAAGCCGTGAATGCTCTCTGTGAACGCGTTTTCCTAAGATACATAAACGTCATCAGTATCGATGAGATATCATTTGTTCGTTCAGTCGTCATTCGTTCACGGAAGAATACATTGCGTTTTATATATAAAACTTTCTTATCTTAAATTGTTTTGGTTTTCATCGCAGTAAAATAATTGAAACGAAAAAATTGGTAAGGGTTTTTGAATGTTAAAATCGTGCTAAATACAGGCATATTCATCAAATATATTAGTATTGATTTTCATTATAGTTCAAGTAAACGCTTTAGCTGACGTTTTTTTTTTTTTTTTATTTTATTGTATTTTATAAATGATTTTCAATGCTTTGTTTTTGTTACTGAGACAATCAAAATTGATTGCTTATTTTAGAATGCAAATTCTCAAAGTAAATCAATCAAAAAGAAAAATAGTTAAAATTTAAATTATATTTAAATTTCCATAATTTGATGATTTAACGAGTACTATTTTCCAGTTACTATATTGTTGAACATTTGTAACGCTTGCTTATAGCCCCTATTACTGTGAACAGAATAATAAAAATTAAGTTCGTATTTCTATTACATATTAATAGTATAATTGTCATGAACTTACATAAAATGTTGCTTATAGTGCTCACTGTGGAAAAGGTAGAGGAAAAAAAAAATATTTAAAAAAAAAAAAAAACAAGTGGTAATTAGCTACAAATTGTAGTCTACAATGAATGACTTACACAGCTGGCCGATTACTTAGTACGATATTCCGAATTTTCTCTCTGATGTTGCATTTAAAGCTTGAATTACTTCAGCTTCACTGGAATGAAGCAACATTTGAATGAATAAATAAAAATTCTTATTAATTAATATTGTAATATTTTAAGTAAATGATTATAAGGAGGATAATTTTGATGAGAAAAAAAAAACGATAAAATATTCGATTATTGAAGTAAAACTCGATTTGAATTTATACACGTTTAACATTTGGAATCACTTTTTCTTGCCATTATTTTGATATAGACATTTCGATTTAGTAATTTGAAACCAATTAAAACTCACTTTCGCGAACTAGCGCTGAAATAATAAAAAATTTTAATTCATTTTTAGTTGTTTTTTTCCCCCTTTTAATGGATTAAATATACATACAGTCCACCCAGTGCTAAAACGGCATTGTGCTCTCTGTAAAAAAAAAAAACGAAATATTACAAATATTAACTTTATAAATTCTTCAACTTAAATTATCGTTCGTAAAATTTTTGACAACCCATTAGATCTAGCATTATTAATTTTCATTTTACTTTGCTGTTGGTCAAAATTTCAATAAACATTGAAAATGAGTTTTCTTTAATTTCTGTATCTTTTTCTGTTTTAAACAAGCCTATTCACTTAGTCTTTCTCTAATTTCAAGCTTCAAGCAATAATACTTGAGCCTGTTTCAATATTAATTATCTATTTTTATCGAATTATTATAGTTTATTAATTCTTGTAAGGTCTTACGCATTTGATGATTCTGCTCCACTAGATTGTCTGGGAAATGTTAAGAAAATGTTTATATTATAATTATTGGTTATACTAATTATTATAATTAATAAGTACTGGGTAGACATAATTTTCAAAAATTATTCGGATACTTACAATGTGACAAATGCTAAAATAATTGTCACGGCTAATAAAATATTTCGGAATAAATTCATTTTGCTTAATATCTTGTTATGATTCTTTAAATTCAACTGAATAATCTTGATCGGATATGCCTATTTATATGTTTAAAATTTGAAGTATTAAGCAATTTTGACAATCGAGCCATGGATACAATTACCGTTTTGAATAATACCGCTATTATTAGTCGATAAAACAAATATTGGAAATTTCCTCAAAAAAAAGAATTAAGTGTCTTAATTTTACGAAAAACATTTCACCAACTCATAGAAAGTGGAATGTAAATAGTGTAATACTTGGTTCGATTATTCACTGTTTTCAGGTATTAGTTAGTAAAATAATTGGAAATTCATTGGAAAAGTAATAGCTATTAGAAATTTTTTTTTTGTACCCAATTTAATATATATTGCGTATTCTTCTAGGTATTTTTATAATTCATTTCTACTCATTAGGGCTTATACATTCTTAAAATTCTTGATTTCAAACAAAAATGTCAAATTCCCAATTTTTTTGGTTTTCAAAATAACGAATTTGTCTTATAGATAGATAATGATCAGTCTTTATATTCGATTTATGAATACAACAACTGTTATTTATTAGGATCCATTTTGTAGTATATAATACGTGGAATGTAAATAGTTTAATCAATCATTATTCTGAGCTTATGTCAGCCAATTTAATAATATTTGCTGCGAAGCTATTGGGTGTATGCAAAAAAATGTCGATTTTTTTCGGTGAAAAGAAACGTTTATTTCATAATTAAATGAATGGGCACTTCAACCAATGTAATCTCCATCGTTAGCTATGATTTCACGCCATCTTTCAGGAAGTTTGTGTATTCTGCGTCGAAAGAATTCCTTATCTTTTGAAGCTATCCAGTCAGCGACCCATTTTTGTATTTCTTCAAAGTTTTTAAAGCGTACATCGGCCAGGTCAATTTGCATCGATCGAAACAAATAGTAGTCCGAAGGGGCAAGATCTGGAGAGTACGCGGGTTGATCAAGCTGATCCCAACCGAAGTGTTCTTTCTTTTTTTTTAACGATCTTTGCACGATGTGGCTTGGCATTATCATCGTGAAAAAAAACTTTGTCTTGTTTAGTCGCTATTCGTGGATGTTTCACCTTCAATGCTTGCTCCATTTTGATCAATTGTTGTTCATAGCACTTACCATCAACCGTTTGGCAGGTTTCAGCAGCTCATAATACACGACACCTTCCTGATCCCACCAAATGCACAGCATAACCTTCTGGCAATGAATTTCTCGTTTTGACTGCGAAGGTACTGGTTGGCCTGGATCAACATACGCTGCTTTACGCTTGGGATTTTCGTAATAGATCCATTTTTCATCGCCAGTAACAATTTGACTCAAAAAACTACGTTTTTTGTGCTCAGCAAGGTGTTTTTTGCATGTTTCGATTCTTGCTCTGAGTTGATTTTCGTTCAATTGATGTGGCACCCATTTTCCCAGCTTTCGAATTTTTTCCATTGCATACAAATGTCTAGAAATAGTTGCTTGATCAACCTTCAACTCCATTGCAAGTTTTTTTTGCGTTTGACAAGGATTTTCATCCAATAATGCTTGCAAATCCACATCTTCAATTTTTTTTTGGAAGACCTGGCCGTTCTTTGTCTTCCAAGTCAAAATCACCACTTTTGAATCTCGCAAGCCATCGTTCACAAGTTTTTTGAGTTGAAGCATGTTCACCGAAAGCTTGTACTAACAAACGATAACTTTCAGCAGCGGTTTTCTTCAAATGAAAGAAGGTTATTAAAGTTCCCCGCAAAACCACTTTTTCAGGCACGAATTTCGACATTTTTGAAGCAAAAAAAATCTTTGTTGTTTACACTTCAGCAAAATGACATATACACACATAGAAATAACTCTCCGTGTTTATGGATTAGTAATTCTTATTTGTGAATCTGTCATAAAATTCTTTTCACCACTACAAAAATTCTTTTTCATGAAAACGAATTTTGGTTATGTTGTGTAAAAAATCAGCACGGAATTTTATATTTGAACTGTCACCGATATATATTTGACACAACATAACCAAAATTCGTTTTCAAATCACTAATACATAAACACTCTATGTGTGTATACACAATGTAATATAAAGAAAACTCTATGAGTCTGCAAATAGCGTTTCGAATTAATTCGAATGCATAGATCTACAAAATAATACGTGGGAATTTCAGTATACTGAAATGTATAGCGTAATGACAGACAAAAAAAAAGAAAATGGCCGCGCTGTGCTCAGATGCACACAACACTAGTTACGCCATCTGTTATCTAAATCGACATTTCTTTTGCATACACCCAATATGAAACAACAAATTTGCTCCACATGTATTTTGTCTTGCTGATGCATTGTGTTTTATTGATTTTCATGTAAACATTGATTGATTGATGAATGACTGAACTGGCATCAAGTAAATACCAGCACAAATTATGAACTAATTAGTGCAATAGCTATTCGAATTCATTGATACTGAGAATTGTTCATTCAATGGCTGCTTTTACTCACCATATCACAAGAGTTATATTCCATTAAAACTAAAATAAAAGAAAGTATTTGTTTCATTCTCATAGTTTCCGCATTTATGTACTATGTCAGTTTCATTGTATTTCTTTTTGAAGTAAATAATATTAGGTGTGATCTCGATTACTTGTCATAATAAAGCTACAAAAAGCTAAGAAGTTTGGACAAATTACAAGAGGTTATTAGTAAAAACTTGGTAAAAATATCACGTGAGCACAGAAAAATAAAAATTTACCAAAGACTTTAGTTAAGAATTGAGTTTTGATGAATAATCAATTGTTTCATGTTGTTAAAAATGCAAAAAACTATGACATTATTTCTGTTATGTATTATTTTTGTAATACCATCGCGAAATCAGCTAAATCAGCGAAAAGATTATTTTCACGAAGATATTATGACAAACTTGTTTTATGGTATCGATACATCAACCCTTGACTACACACAATATTAAATACACTCAATAAATCTATTCGTAAACATGAACGTGGTTTCAATTTGATTTTAATTGATGATTATGAATCCTTACAGTAAGTATATTTAAAAAAAAAAAAAAAACTAATTGGTATTTCAAAATTGAAAGAAATTTGAAAATATTACAGTGAATGTTATTCTG
>JAQOWM010000260.1:0-45195 GCA_029041755.1 Resseliella maxima
TAAATTTGTTTGAGCTGTATACGCCATGGTGTGGTGTATAGTAGCCATCGTCATTGTCCAAGTCTACAGGTGACATGTATTCGCACTGTTGATGTGTGTCCATAAATTTGATGTAATCATTCCTGAAATCCTCGTTACGTAACATTTTGCGTTCCATTGCGTAGAATTGCTTTAGTGCTGTTTCCTTTGAATGTCCAAGTAATTTCAGTTTGTTTTTGAAAGGGAGTTTGACTACGTAGCGTCCGGTTGAGGTTCGGGAGTGTGTCTCCCTGAAATGGGTTTCACATTCAATCTCCTCTGGTGAGGAGTGTTTCTCTTCTGGAAAATCTTCGAGCTCCCAAAACCGTTGCATGATTTGCGATAATTCTTGCTGTGCTGTGGAATTTAGAATTGTTGTTGTCATTGCTATGACTGGCCGTTTATACCTTGATGGCCGTAGTTGAGATATGTCTTCCCCTTGAAAGATAACGTAGCGCAATCTTGTTCGTTGTGCAATCGTCAATTCGTCTTGTTTGCGAATTTCTGGCTCAACAAGTTGTAGCCAAATGCTGTTTCCAAACAAGCAGTCTATCTTTGCTGGAGTATGAAACCCTGGATCAGCTAAAGTAGTGTTTTAAATGCATTTATGGTTGATTCGTGAACCCTAGTTGTAGGCAAATTTCGTGTTATTTCATTGACCACATAGAACTTGGCTATTAGGTGTGCATTGGAATCTATTAAGCAGATTTTCAAAATAACACTGCCATGGGCCTCTGCCACTGGAGTGTTTTCCAATCCAGTTAGTCTTAGTTTGGCAGTTTCAATGACAAGGCCTAATCTAGTCATTGCTGATTTCGTTATGAAATTTGATTGTGCTCCATTATCACATAGAGCATTCGTGGTTGTTCCAGGGATTTGCGTTGCTGATCCTGACAACAGCTGTTCCAAGCAAGTCTTGATGGTGTAATAGCTCGGATTTTGGCTGGGATTGCTATTCAGTTCCGTCAGCCACATTCACAGCAACCTTTTCGGATGTTGCTGGTGTGCTTTGCTTGTCTGCTCCTCTTCGCTCCTTTTCTTTTTGGTAGCAAAGGGTTGAATTGTGATCCTTACTGCAAACTGGACATGTGCCAAGTTTGCAGTCTGCTGGATGAGCCTGTTCACGAAGGCATCTGATGCATACCTTCAGTTCTTTAACCTTCTTTTGGCGGTCATTTATCTGTAATGCCAAGAATGTTGGGCATCGATACAGCGCGTGATCTCCACTGCACAATTTGCATTTTACTCCATTGGTTAAGGTTGTTAGTGCAGCCGATCGCTTTTGGCGGAATTGACGTGGCTTGGTTCCTCCGCGTCCTTTTGAGGCTTCTGGTTGTGCTCGCTGGTGTTGTCGTTCAGCTTCAGTTGGGAGACATTCCGTTGCCTCCACCTCCAAGAATTCTAGGAGTTCCCGCATTGGCACGTTTGCTCGGAATTTCACCTGGTCCATCCATTTCCGTAACGTAGCACGGTCGAGTCGTGCCTTTAGATTGAACATAATGAAGGCATCCCAGCTTTTTACGTCCACACCAAGTGTTGGTAGAACTCGCATTATCTGGTTGGTGCGATTTACCATGTTAATTAAACCTACTGCAGTTGGTTGCTGTAGATATGGTAGTTGCTGAAAGCGACGAATGTATTCGTCAACGATTTGATCCTTTCGATCGTATCGTTTCTTGATTGTTGACCATGCCGTTTCATAGTCAGCTGCTGAGAGCTTAAAACCACTGATGGTTTCTGCAGCTAATCCCTTCAGGTGGTTCTGCAATTGGTAAAACTTTGTGACATTGGTTAATTTCGGATTGTTATGAATTAGATCTTCATATTGGTCCCGGAATGCGATCCATTTTGTTAGTTCCCCGTCAAAGGTGGAGAGCTGAATCTTGTCGAGTTTTAGCTCGACCATCGGCCGTTGTGGCGCTACTGGAGCGTAAGGCACCTTATTGGTGGTTTCTCCTTTCTTTGCGGTTGTTTCCTGGGTTTCGTCATCGAGGATGTCCTCGATGGCACTTCCAACAACTGGATCATCTTTGGTGGATCCCTGAGTTGGACTGGAGTTTGCGTTGAGTGCTTCGATTTGATTGTTTAAGTCCTTTATCATATTTGACAGTGAAGTTAGAGCATTTAGGTCAAATTGACCTTGTTGAGGAGAGTTGTTCCTCACTGAGTAAGGTAGAGATGTTGATGGTGGTTCCATCACTATCGTAGCGTGGGATGCAATTTGTTGCGTAGGAGCTGTTTGCTGATCTTCCTGAACTCCGGTTTGACTCAATGTAGCTGTTACTGTTGGTTGGTCGATTTGTGGATTGATTCCATTCCCAGGTTGTTGAGGCTGCTCCATCTTTGTTTGTAAGTTTTTGATAGCCGTTTCTGCGATTTTGGTCATTTCGGTGATGATTTCCTTTATGTTGGCGTTTGGAGTGGCCGCGAGCTGTTGTTGTTCCCGGGCAATATTCTTGGCTCTGGAAAGTTCGGCTCTGATAACTTCGATTAGGTTGGTGCCTTCCTCTCTGGTATTGATTATGTCGACTTGTTTGGATCGTTCGACCATTTTGGTTAATGCTTCCTCGAGCGCTTCCATGATTGAGTTGTAGAGGAGTTACTTCCAGGGAAAAGCCGTTGTTGTTGGTAGAGTTGAATGTTACTTTCCAGGCTACGGATTCCCTGAACATTCGGGTGGCGTGGAATCTTGTCGTTGGCTGAACGTTGTAAACACTGAGGTGTCTGTGAATGAGATTGATCTGATCGCGCGCGCTGATTATCCTCAATGAGTTTGCGTTCCTCTTGTTTTGGTGTTTCGTTTGCTCTCTTTGCGTTGGCCAGAGTGTTTGATTGGTTTATTTGAAGTGCGTTGTTGATTCCGAGTGCGAATGAACAGTTGAATTACCCTTGCAGCGTTTTCTTTGGAGTATCGTTGTGGATTTTGAACTGGAAAAAAGGTCTTCCTCCTTTTCATCAGTGATCTTCAGAATGGCTTTTGGTTCCGAGATTGATACTCTTTGAACACTTTGTTTTATTTGAGTTTATGTTGCAATTTTTAACGTCTTTGTCAGACCAGTTTTCTCTGAGACTGATACTCTTCAAAACACTTTGCTTGATTTATGTTGCAATTTTTAACGTCTTTGTCAGACCAGTTTTCTCAGAGACTGATACTCTTCAAAACACTTTGATTAATTTTAAAGAACTTAGAATCTTTTTTGATTCAGAGTTCTCGATAGAACCTCCAGAAATTTATGTTGGAATATTAAAAAAAATAAAATTCAAACACAATTCAATTTTTTGACTTATCTTAAAATTTGCTTTATTTTCCTTAATTTTTTGCTTGTTTATACTTTGCAAGCTCAAAGGAGTACTGATTCTAGTTCTAAACAATTGTTGCTTATATACTAAAAATTTTGCCCTTCCGCCTGCTCTTATTTGCTAATCTGTAGATTTTTATTGCTGTGTGTTTTTTTCAGTTGATTTTTTATTAAAATTAATTTAATAGATTATTCAATATAAAAAATTGTTGTATTGAGCAACTGCACCAGTCATTAAATATAATGAAATAATTAAAATAATTAAAATAACTTCTTATTCTGGTACAAAATAACAATTTATTTAAAATTGCGAACGTTTTCGAGCATCTGTGTGCTCATCATCAGGCATTCAATAGAACTTTCTAAATTTTGTTCTATTGAATGCCTGATGATGAGCACACAGATGCTCGAAAACGTTCGCAATTTTAAATAAATTGTTATTTTGTACCAGAATAAGAAGTTATTTTAATTATTTTAATTATTTCATTAAAATTAATTTCATTAATTTAGCTCCAATCAATGGCTTTTTCTTTTGTCGCTTGTTTCTGATTTGATTAATCCTGTCTTTCAACTATATTTTTCCTGTTGTCTATTTGCTTCTTATTGTTGCCCTACCCCTAACTCCCTTAAATTGACTACCACGCTGATACAGTGGTGGGGGGTTTTCTTTGGAATGTGTTTGGTATTCGCAACCAAAAAAAAAATCTCATCAACACAGATCGATCAATAGTTTTGTTTTGTTTCTTTTCTTCTTCTTGTTTTGCACCAGCGAATTATCTATTCTCAATTGATTTATTCTTTCAAATAGTTTGTTTCTGATTATCTTGTTTTACAGCAGTGGCGAATCATTTTCTTTTTCTATATTTGTTGCCATTCTTAACTGATACTTTTTAGCTAATAATCTACTATTTTATTATCTATGTTTTATATGGCATCGCTTATCATTGAGTGACTCATCCGCTAAAACAATTGACACACCTGTTGTGCGCCCTGTATCATTCTATTGGCATCTCTACTCTCTGATAAACTCTGACCATTTCCAAACTTCCTTTTGTTTGTGTAACTTTGTTCCGGAGGCGTACTCTGCCCGTGGTGGAATCCATTAATTCCGAGGTGTAATTACCCTGTAATGAACTTGTTGTCTAACGACTAACCCTGTAGTTTACTCCTTCTTTCCAACAATTCTTTAATGTTTTGTACCTTTTCCATTTTCATGTAATTCGGCTGATAACTATTGGTTATCTAAGTGTATCACTTGTGTGAAGTCGATTAACTTCGGGATGCTTTATCCTGTGATTTTTCCTGTCGTTTCGATGAGTAACCCTATGTTTACCCCTTGTCTTCCATATCAAGAAAAATTTTATGTTTTTATATGATTTTGTTTTTCAACAAACCCATTTCTCTGTTGCTTCGACGAGTAACCCTGTTGTTTACCCCTTGTCTCACTCAACTATTTATATGGCATCGCTCATCTTCGAGTGACTCATCCGCAAAAACAATTGACACACCTGTCGTGCATCCTGTATCATTCTCTTGGCATCTCTACTCTTAGACAACTTACCATTTCTCATTTAATATATCGTTATTCACGATTTCTCTTTGTTTCTCATTAAACAAATTAATCAAAAGCTACTTCATAGTTTAACGTCTATCTCGGACATAATTCAAAGTTTTGGTCGCTGAAAATAATCTTTATTGTCGACATTATTTTCACAGATCGAGGTCGGGAAATGGAATGGTGGACAACAAGAAAAGCCACAGGCAGAGATGGAATTTTCACTCAGATGGTGCGAGCACAAATACAACATCGCACTCACATCTAGTGTGCGGCGCACAATATTCTCATGTTTTTTGGGTGCGCGCACACGCCAGCTCTGGCCACAGGGTCCATATATTTACAAATTGGAAATCGAATTCGTGTGCGAGTCACATTGAGCAATGAACATGGGGTTATTGCATCGCATATTACATACCAGCGGCATGTATTAACAATTATCATAAGGGCCAATTTATATGGACGCCACAGATAGATCGATTCCAAATAACTGCAACTTGGTGACAAAATAGTGCGGAACAAGAGGTATTTTTGCCGTACGAAATTGCCGTAATGTTTAAAACAAAAGGGGGCACGTTCGTTAAGAAAACGCAAAAAACACGTAAGTTCACGGCACAACAGGTCAGCGAAGCATTGGCAATAGTAATCAATAGTGAGAAAAATTCGAAGTGTTCAACAGACATTGATTAACACTGACTTGATCAGCGTCAGGAATTATCGTCAGTAATTATTTCATTGCGTACCATATATAACGTCGCTGCGCAGGCTCGTCCGTAAAGTGTGAATCAATTTCAATACAAAACAATCGTTGAATATATTTCGTTAGATGCATGCATACTAATGATATTTAGCATTCACACTATACGGACGAGCCTGCGCAGCGACGTTATATATGGTACGCAATGAAATAATTACTGACGATAATTCCTGACGCTGATCAAGTTACTAATCGTCAGTGTTAATCAATGTCTGGTGTTCAATGAATTACAATTATTTTGTGAAATATACATAAGAAAAAATTCATTTTCAATTACTCTACTTACTCAAACACATAAACAATTGTTTACAATTCATTAATGATTTATTTAAATAAGTGCTCTAATTTGAAGTGTTTTTTTTTTATTTTTATCTTTTTAATTTTGCCATGCATCTTAGAATAATTCATGTATCGTTATACAGGTGGCGTTCATATGGGAGACTTATTTCTTTTTAACACATGTCTTATGAGACACACTCTCCCCCCGTATTTAACAAAAGAATTAATTTGAACTATATCTTGTCTGGTAAAATAGATACACTTTATAATATAGTTAACTGTGTAAAAGAAAGTGAATATGTTGCGCAGTAAAGGAAACAAACAAAGCTATTGCCAAAACACAGAGAGATGAGACCACCTATAATATGTATCCAACCAACAGTCAAAAATATGCCGACGATTTTGTTATGATTGGTTTTCTTACTTTCTATTCATAAACCGTCTTTCTTATTTCACGCTAATTGTATTTCCCATGTGAACTAATTAAACACTGAGTTCATATGCCATGTATCACTTCTGAATACGTTGTATACTCAAATCAATAATCCATTGTATTCACTATATCCACTAAGACTTTTTCTTATACTTTGTCAATTCTCATTTCACACTACTTTATAAAAAATTAAAATTAAAAATAAAGAAAATCATGATAGGAAGATAAGACCTATAGAAATTAAGAAAAATTATTTTATATCAGTTGAGAAAGAACCATACAATAAACATGAAACAATTTATACAGGACCATTTCGAGTAATTGAATCAAAGGACGAAAATATAATATACAGAGATGAATCACTAAACAAAAATATCGAAATTCATAAAAATAGATTTGTAAAAGTATGATAAGTAAAAAGAAAAATTGCTGAATGGAAATAAACAATGAATATTGGAGTAGCTAATCAAATTCACATTCAATTTTATTTTCAAAACATCAATTTATGACAAGGCAATGACCAGGCTAACGAATAATAAAAAAAAAAATAAATGTTATTTATATAAATAGTAATCAGTGAAAATTAAAATATTCAACAAAGAAAAACAAAATATAGATTTTAAGCGCATGAAGACAATTCAAAAAAAAAGTAAAATAACAAACTTTTGGCTGAAAAACACACGAAATTTAAAACGGTAATTTTTCTTTTCTTTGAGGGGAAAGAGGAGAGTGAGAGAAATTAGGAAGGGAGATGTAACGCATGTAAGTGATACAATCAACAGCAATGATTATTTTATAATCAATATTAATAATATAAATATTGTTGAAAATTGTACGAATCACAATACATTCTTTAGTACTATATATATGCTTCAATAAATGATACCTTGTACTCACTCTTCAATGAATTGTCTTTCATCTATATTCAGCTAAATGGTAATACCTTTTAGCTTAGCTAAATGAAGATCTATTTTTCATTTTTCTTTTTTTGAGCTTGTTTTGTTGCAATTTGAATTATTTCGTAAGATGTATTAAATACGTGGTTTTTTGTTTCAATTCCAATGGAATCAACCTCTTTGGCCTCTAAATTATCGATCATCTTTTGTAGGTCAGAATCATTTTTGATGGTTTTACCGGCAATATAATCAGGCAATTGATAGTATTCAATCAATGGTTTTTTTGGTAGGTTTTTAAACTTAAGTTTTACTTGTTTATCAACAAAACCATGAAACGAGGTGGACGTCGTATCTACTACGCGCCCAAATGTGCTTTCGGTAGCCCAAATATGTGATCTCAGTGGTACAAACGGATGCGTATTAGGCACTACGTGTACCTCGTTTCATCAACTTGTTTATCAAACCAATCATGCATGCGTGAAGGTAGTACTTGCTTGTGTGTCAAAAATACTTCTAATGTCATTATGTTCTTCAGAACTTTGTGATAGAACAACCCCAAAAGCCTTCTTCTATTCTCATTATCCGTTATGTCCTCTGACTTGATTTCAGATGATAATTTCACTTTTTTCGACGGAACGACAGCAATGGAAGAACCAAATCGGATTGATGACCATGCGCAGCATAAAGTACATCAAACCGATCGGTGAGTTGAAGGGCCAGCAGTTGAAAGACCAGCATCCAGATGATGACAACGCTCAGCATTAAGTACATCAATCAGATCGGTAACTACGTCCATAGCAGATGACATGAACTTTGTCGAAATTTGTCTACGAACGGCAGAAAATTCAATCCACAAAGCACATCGAGATTGATGGCACAAATTGTGAAGAAGTAACTAACTCTTGTTTGCGGACATTGATGTGGGATGTTCAATACAGCGTGTCCAAAATGTATAGAACATCTATGCGATATTTCCAATAGACACGATACTATACGGCACTAATATCCAAGATATTTACGCATACACAAGCGCAACTGAACGATGAATCTCGTATGCGGACTATACTGCTCAAACATCTTGGATATTAGTGCCGTATAGTATCGTCTCTATCGGGAATATCGCACTGACGCAACGTTGGTTCAATACTGTTCAATAATAAAAAATAATTTTCTTTTATCTAATTCGAAATTGAAAAAAAGAGGAACGAAAAGGAATCGTATAATTATATGTGTACAGTATCATTGACGTTGCTTTACCATTGTCGATTTTTTTTTTAATTTTGCCGATATACCATGCAATATTTCCTTTAATTACGGTTTCCATCGGATAATTTGAAATTACCAGAAGGTATTTCAAAATCCCGTCGAGCTTGATGATTTTAATGTCTGCAAGTTCCTTATCGTATTGCAACAATTGCTCTTTCCTGTGTTTCATGTGAGTGATGTATCTACTCAATCTATTTTTTCGACTTACAATATACATATTTACACAAATTATATGATGAAATTGAACATTCATTTAAGAATGATTCACCTTCGGCTGTCATAGATAACATTGTTTTATTCATCGGGTGGTCCTGACAGAAACAATAGAAAAAATGACATGAGCGCCGTGTACTCCGATGACAAAATATGTAAATACTGCTCGTTGAAAAGTGTTTGACATTCAAATAAAATTCCGGTTATATAAAATTTAATAATAATAAATCATTTAATCATAATAATTATGATATATCTTTATGAAATACAAAATTCAGTACTGTTTCCATTGAACATTGATGAAAAAACGAGAAAAAAATACAATTCAAAGATCAATTAAACTTCAAATGCGTTGTTGTATTCACGTACAATCAGACACTTCATTTGATAGTTGTGGGAACCAAATCTCGTTAGTTCATATCATACAATTAAATGAATCAGATAAACCTCTTTAATCCGCTTTCGCACATTGCCAACTGCCAAAGTGAATTCATTGATTTAATAACAAGCATTGTGTTCAAAGTAGTATTTTTGTTTGTTTTTTTTTTATGCCGACGATAATTATTTTTTTTTTTTTTCATTTGTAATTCTGTGAAATCGATTGAATTAATCGCCGTTTTGTGTGAGCAGAAATTTTAATTGAAATGTTAATTTTAATATTTGACACAGCTTATTACAAAAAACCTGATTGTTATTGATTTATATGATTATATTCTATGTTTATATTAGACTACAAGTGCCAATACAATAAATTCTCATTTGGCCAGCAATAATAAATGTTCGATTATGATGACACTTCATTTGATAGTTGTGAGAACCAAATCACGTTAGTTCATATCATACAATTTGACGCACATTAAATATTGTAGTGTGATGGTCAAAATAAACTCAAATAAATTTAGATTTTAAATTAACAAAAAATTTTTATTTAGCTCAATACGTCCAATGTGGGCAAAGGTTGTAGTAAGAAGAAAGAATATAATACACACTCAATACAGCTACTGTCAAATACACAACTGTCAGTTGGAAATGGCTGGTTTCCAACGAATGTTGGACATTTTACAACATTTGCTGCGCATTTTATATATACATATATATGTATTGGTGTGCAGAAAATGTTGTAAAATCTCCAACATTCGTTGGAAACCAGCCATTTCCAACTGACAGTTGTGTATTTGACAGTAGTTTTATTGAGTGTGTATACAATATATGAATTTAACCTATGAACCGCTGAACTGACATGAATATACAACCAATACTTATTCAAAACACAGAAATACACTCTATGTGTACACCAATACTAAAGTACATTCAATAGGTCGACGCTCATTGGCTGACGTAAGTCAGCTGACTCGTCGACCACATGGATGTTCACAATTGAATATACTGCATTTACTAATACAAACACACTCAGATATTCTGTTTGTCACTCACTCACTCAATCAATGTATGACTGTACAAAATGTATCTAACAGTAGCTTTCTTTGCTGAATCGTAAACCATTACAGCCAATTACAGCAGAATAATGACAAATTAGTATTGATGTAAACCAATGTAAACAAAATGTAACTGCAAATGCCAATTTTTTTCGTTTCATAAAATTGAACAGGCTGAAAAAAGTTGAGATTATGATATCAATGAGAATGACAAGAACAAACATAGTGAAATCTGGTGAAATCGAACATAATGTCGAAATAAACATTACGTCACCCAACGCTATCTATTGGAATTTTAGTTTACAGATATTTCAACTCGATTTTAGTTCATAGATATTTTCACCTCGAGTACACGGCGCTGATGGCATGTTCTGTCAGGACCCCCCGATGGTTTCACCATCGTCCCATTTCTCAATCGCAGCCCAAAAAATTGCAAAGCTAAAAAGTATTACCATCGAAAACAGTCGAAAACACTACATTTGACTGTCTCGGTCTACAACTACAAGGAAATTTTATATGAAACTCTCGGAAAGCGCTTAGTTTACACACAAAATATTGAAAAAAATCATAAATTGTTTTTTCAATTCTGATGTAGTGTTTTTAATGCCATTTCATCTGGTATGTTCGATTTGATAAGATGCGTACTTTTAATCAGACAATAAGGATTCATTATTTATAAAAGAAAAAATCAAATTTATTTATATTTTTTGATGCTATGTGTATGCGTGAGCCGCAATGAAACGAACTCTGTGTAGAAGAGCAAATGAAGAGCGATGACAGAACGCGGGCTGAACGCATACCAAAAATGTGTAGTGTCATAACTCCCCAGACGGGCGGGCGGGCGGTCGGTCATGCGGGCAATTTTTTTTTAAATACTCGGTGTTAGCAGCCGTTAGTAGTATTGATAATAACAAAGTGAAGAGGATTATAAGTCTCATTAATCCTTTAAGTATACACAATAATTTAATTTTCTTTACGCTTTTGTAACCAGTATTATAATTTGAAAATCCTGCTATGAATAAAAGGTCTTACATCATTAAGACGTACTTTTCCGTACTGGTGTCTACAACATTTCATTTTTTCTTCAATAATGATGTATTTCATAATGTTCTTTACACAAGAATAATATGAATTATCTTTATAATATATACGGTGAATCTCCAATTATTCACTGTTCTGTTGGCTCTGACGTCTATCTTAAAAATCCGTTTATGAGAAATCAATTCTTCTTGTATACAGTAAATGAAGTAAAAAGTTTTACAATTACAAATTTGAATGAGTTTTTTTTTTTTGGTGTCAAATTTATTTTATTTTTTTATATTTGGTTAAGATCCGAAATAAGAATAAAACTTGCTGATTCGTTTTTACTTTTCCGAACACACAATTTTGTGTGCGTAAAAGTATTGCAATTGGCCAACATTTCAGTACACCTCAAAAACATGATTCTTCACGTTTTGAACATCGGAGAACACGAATTTGATGTTTTTAGAAGGGAGTATTGTGAACTGTTCCACGTTGTACGTTTTACGTTCTACACAAGATTTATTAACATGATCGCTCATCTCCAACGTACCCAAAAAAAATCTGATGATGCGGATTTGTTAAAATATTGGGTGTATGCAAAGAAAATGTCGATTTTTTCGGTGAAAAGAAAATTTTATTTCATAACTAAATGAATGAGCACTTCAACCAATGTATTCTCCATCGTTAGCTATGACTTCACTCCATCTTTCAGGAAGTTTGTGGATTCCGCGTCGAAAGTATTCCTTATCTTTTGAAGCTATCCAGTCAGCGACCCATTTTTGTATTTCTTCAAAGTTTTTAAAGAGTACATCGGCCAGGTCAATTTGCATCGATCGAAACAAATAGTAGTCCGAAGGGGCAAGGTCTAGAGAGTACGGGGGTTGATCAAGCTGATCCCAACCGAAGTGTTCTTTCTTTTTTTTAACGATCTTTGCACGATGTGGCTTGGCATTATCATCGTGAAATAAAATTTTGTCTTGTTTAGTCGCTATCCGTGGACGTTTAACCTTCAATGCTTGCTCCATTTTGATCAATTGTTGTTCGTAGCACTTACCATCAACCGTTTGGCCAGGTTTCAGCAGCTACAACGTATAAATACACGACACCTTCCTGATCCCACCAAATGCACAGCATAACCTTCTGGCAATGAATTTCTCGTTTTGACTGCGAAGGTACTGGTTGGCCTGGATCAACATACGCTGCTTTACGCTTGGGATTGTCGTAATAGATCCATTTTTCATCGCCAGTAACAATTTGACTCAAAAAACTACGTTTTTTGTGCTCAGCAAGGTGTTTTTTGCATGTTTCGATTCTTGCTCTGAGTTGATTTTCGTTCAATTGATGTGGCACCCATTTTCCCAGCTTTCGAATTTTTCCCATTGCATGCAAATGTCTAGAAATAGTTGCTTGAAAAAAAATCAACCTTCAACTCCATTGCAAGTTCTTTTTTGGAAGACCTGGCCGTTCTTTGTCTTCCAAGTCAAAATCATCACTTTTGAATCTCGCAAGTGTTTTGAGTTCACAAGTTTTTTGAGTTGAAGCATGTTCACCGTAAGCTTCTACTAACGAACGATAACTTTCAGCAGCGGTTTTCTTCAAATGAAAGAAGGTTATTAAAGTTCCTCGCAAAACCACTTTTTCAGGCACGAATTTCGACATTTTTGAAGCAAAAAAAATCTTTGTTGTTTACACTTCAGCAAAATGACATATACTGAAATTTATAGCGTAATGACAGACAAAAAAAAAGAAAATGGCCGCGGTGTGCTCCGATGCACACAACGCTAGTTACGCCATCTGTTATCTAAATCGACATTTTCTTTGCATACACCCAATATATTTGTAAATGGCAAAAATTTGAGGGTTAAAGAAAAAATGTTAGCGGAGGTAGGCAAACCAAAATTTTATTTGTTAGGATAGTTCAGGAATAGAAACCATTAGATTTTCAACCATGGATGATGATCACCTAGTGGATCCGTTAAATGGACGCTTGTTGAGTGTAAATGACGATTTTTAATGGAAAGTGTCCAAAATAGGCATCTTAGGGCATTTTCGCCAAGGGAAACTCGAACATTCAAAAGTCGGTTCCATTGTTCTTTGATCCTCAGATGAGATTTCTAGTGAAAAAAGCCACTTTTGTACATGAAGAGTTTCAATTGTATCGATCTTGAATTCATTTTTACTTTTTACTGTGTGGTTTTAATATGGGATTCTTTAATTCAAAATGTTCCAACACGGTAGTTGTATAAGAAAAGACACATAACAGAAACATATTCGACAATTTATTGTGAGAAAACTATCATTTTCTTATAAAAAAAAAAAGTTCAGTTTGGTTGAGATCATCGCCCGCATATAATTCAGCTTCAAACAAGCATAATTATTTAACAATTTGCACATTTTGAGCGAATGGTAGAATTCATTTTGAAACAAAAGTAACAATGAAATTTCAAACACCATTTACAAGTTATTTTTGGTTATTCTCAATGAAGTAACAGATTTTATACCTATTTCCACCATAATTCATATTATTCTTGTGTAAAGAACATTATGAAATACACCATTATTGAAGAAAAAATGAAATGTTGTAGACACCAGTACGGAAAAGTACGTCTTAATGATGTAAGACCTTTTATTCATAGCAGGATTTTCAAATTATAATACTGGTTACAAAAGCGTAAAGAAAATTAAATTATTGTGTATACTTAAAGGATTATTGAGACACTTATCCTCTTCACTTTGTTATTATCAATACTACTGGCTGCTAACACCGAGTATTTAAAAAAAAATTGCCCGCATGACCGACCGCCCGCCCGCCCGTCTGGGGAGTTATGACACTACACATTTTTGGTATGCGTTCAGCCCGCATGCCCGCCCGCCCGCCTGTCTGCCTGCCCGGGTGACCCCCCCCTGGGGAGTTAAGTCACTGAGCCATTTTAAATAAATAAACTTTATTCTCAAATAATACTAAAACATAGGTAATAAAAATGGTTTTCATTATTTTTTTTCGTTGTCAAATGAGATTTTTGAACAAACTAAGAGGAATATAACATTTTCCCTGTATAAAGTCATAATATTCAAAATATTTATTAAAAATATTTTCTCCTTTCGTTTATTCCAATTTGAAAACTTATTTTAGAAGAATTTTAGTGAAAAATGCATGTTGATTTGTCACGCCGATCACGAATAATAAATGAACGAAAACCACGCGCCTCCTAAACATTCTCTGCTTTAAACTGTCATCACACATATCATAGGTGTGCAATTTTGTACTAATTAGTAGATTGGTTAGTAGATTTGCAAAATTTTGTATGAAAATACTAACATTACTTAGTAGATCTACTAACAAATCTACTAATTAGTACCAAAATTTCACATCTATGACACATATACTGAGCGGGTACTATTGATTTTATGTTGACGGGTTCATATCTGCTAGGGGGAAATGACTCTTGCAAATCTTTTCAAAATTTTAGAGAAATCGAAGCATTTTCACGAATCTTACGAGTCTTACGAGTCTTACGAATCTTCATTTACATGTGAAGTTGACAAAGAGATTTGCAATTGTGAGCGTGTCTATCTTTTTAACACATAATCAAATGCGAATCCTTGCGAATCTTTTATTCATTTTCAAGTATAATACGCGAATCTTTAAATTTTTGATCATATTTTTGCAAATAAATTGGGATTCGCTGCGAGTCATTTCCCCCTAGCATATCTGTGTTAACGATTGTGTCCACGTTCAATATATGTACGATGACAATTTAAAGCCGTGACTTTATAGATGGCGACTATGTGCCGATAATGTGACATTTCTTATTCAAACATATATTTATGTATTATTCGTGTGCGGTCATGCGCCCAAAACGCAATGTTTTATAATTTGGCTAACTACAATACAAAATCTACGTGTTTGTTTCCGTTTTTACCTTTCCATTCTCATTTCCTTCTTGTTCTTTTCATCTTGCTTTATATTGTAGTACATCCGTTGTAGAAAGATAGAGTTTATGTGGATGGATCAGTCAGAAATAGATAAAGAAAAAACGATACACACGCCATCTTATATTAAATAACATCGATTTCTCTAACTAGCCTGAAGTTTGACATATCATTCGAATTTCTCTTTCTATTCAACCGGCGTTTCAATCAAGTGAGTATATAAAAAAAAATTGTCCGTATTCAATCATTTCAATTTTCATTTAAATACTGCATATTTTCCAAAATAGTTTTTTATTTTTCATTACATAAAATTTTTCGATAATTATACGTACGGTTTATATATATTTTACGTGTTTTTTAGGAAAAAAACAAGTTTTTTTTTTTAAACAAATCTAACAAACCGAAAAACCTAACCACAAAGAATACACTGTTTATTGAAAATTTGCAAAAGTATGTACTTTTTTAAATATTATATTTTTTTTTGCGTCATTTTATTTATTGCAAATCATTGCATCACAAATATTTCATTTTGGTGGCCCGTACACAAAGTCAAATTCGTAAGGAAAATGGTGAAAAAACCAAAGA
Organism: Resseliella maxima; assembly: GCA_029041755.1. Lineage (NCBI taxonomy): Eukaryota > Metazoa > Arthropoda > Insecta > Diptera > Cecidomyiidae > Resseliella > Resseliella maxima. Next base: position 15,694 of record JAQOWM010000260.1, read on the forward strand.
ATGTCAAGTTGTTTTGACACCACTTGTTAAAAAATTTCGATTCGAAACTACAAAACGCCAACGAAGTGCAACAACAAGCGGTCGTGGCCGTTACCGCGGCCGTGGTCGTGGTGGCGTTCGACAATCGAGCTCTTCTGCTCAAAAACGTGCTATTTCACCAGTTACATCATCGTCATATTCATCGGGTGAAGCTTCAATATTACATTCACGTTCACGGTATCAATCAAACCGCCGATCACATCGCCGTCATTGCTCGATCGGATAGTGCATCTGAATCTCCGCACTACCGTCGACACCGTTCCAAATCTCGTTTTCGGTTTCATGGTCGTTTTCATTCGTATGGTCGTCGACATCGCCGCCGTTGCTCATCATCAACACCATCATCATCGTCGTCGTATTCGTCATCAATTCATTCACCAGAATATCGACCAAAATCGGCCTCGGTAAATCCAAAGAAAATAAATCAACAAAATACACCAACCCGTGGCACACAAAATGCATTAATTGGCGGCACATCCAGCACTTTTAAACCAGTAAAAGGTTAACTGCAAGTTACATCTGCTTGACGTCAACGCAGTTTGACAATTGATGTCCGATCAACCCCAAAACAGCCAGCAAAACGCCAAAAGCGTTCAGTTTCAGGTGAGATAATTATTATTTTTTTTTTTTTGTGAAACAATTTTTTTTTGGAGAAATTGCTGGACAATAATATCAATGAATTTGAATGAACTTTCATTTAAAGCAGTAGATTGTTTGAGCAACAATAATGCCCAAGTGTCATGGTTGCCAAAAGTTGCACCAATTGCCCCCAAACCAAATGTACCAAATCTTCTACCACTGGGAAATGTTTCACGTGGCAACTGGTCGTCATCAACATTGACAGGATTGGACGCTGAATTACTGGAGGCGCAAATCAAAATAAATTCAAATGTGATGAAAGAAATTGATGTTTTGAAAGAAGAAAAAAAATCGTTGGTGCAAGAAAAAAATGAAATGATGGCATTGATTGACCGGCTCACAAAAGAAAAGAAGATGGCTACCGTAAAATTGACCCAAACAAGTGAACAATTGCAATACCTAAAGAAGAAAGGGACAAACGCAGCACCACTGATGATTCAAAGAAATTTGAAGGTTTTTCACGAAAAATCCAATTTTTTGTGATCATTGTCGATTTTAACCGATTTTAAATGTATTTTCAACTCATAATGTATTAAAAATGAACAATATTACAGCAAAATAAATGCAGAATAAACGTGCTTTTATTGCTAAAATTACTTTTTTTAGTCAAATTTGACATATTTTGTATTTTTTACATTCAAAAAATTTTTGAGACCACTTAACGTCATCCGATTGCGCTGAAAATTTACAGAGATCATTTTTAGAGTATTTCTAAAGTTTTGAAGGGGTTTCGAGACCAGAATTCGAAAAAAGTGCAAAAAATCACCCTAGTGTTCATGTATGCTTCGATATCCTTTGAATTGGACGCCCAGTCTTTAAAAGTAAAACCGCCTAGATTCAAAATAAACTCAATTTTTTTGCATAGGATTCTTGCTTCCTTGACGCAACTGCAGCCAAAAAAACCATCGTCCATGTAGAAACATTTTTCAATTGTTTCAGCTGCTTTTGGAAAGGTTTTTGCTTGATCTCTTGCACATTGAATGAGTGTGCGTACCGCATTGAATGCTGACGACGCTAATCCGAACATTACTACTGTAATCAAGTATTCTTTTAGCTTTTCTTTTTGCGATTCTCGCCCAATAGTCTTTGTAAATCCCATTGGTCGAGGTGCAAACCATTTCTATTAAACTTTGTGCTAATATCTGTGGCGACGCCGAATTTGTGAAGCCTGAAACACATGATTTGTAGTTGTGCATCGCATTGCAGTTTTGCTCCAATCATTTGGATTGAATTTAGTGATTGTTGTTTTTTGTGACGTATTTACTACTCGGAACTTTTTCCTCACTGCGTGATGTGGTAAATAATAAACGAGTTTTGAAACGCCTTCGTTGTGTGCTAGACGCATATGGCCTTGTTTTACGAAACTGTCTGTATCATATTGGCAGCTCTACTGTGAAATGAGTTATGATAGCTGTCGTTCGCAAAATAAAATTTAAAATTTAGTCTTGAATTGAACGCGGTATAAAACGGAAAGAAACGGAGAGAATCAATAAACGTGGAGTTTTTAGAATTATTTTCTCCACGATAAAAATACAAAGGTTTCATTTATTCTCGACTCCATGTATATTTCTTACAATCTTATACGTTTATGGTCCGTCGAATGTGATTCGCTCACATGGATTTTGGTTAAAGAAAGATTTTGCAAAATCAACCAAATTAGATCAGACAGAGCACATTTGTGCACAATGGAAACTTGAATTGATTTACACAATGGACAGAATGTCATGCGTTTTACATTGACAGAAAGATACACAAAATAATAACATGGAAAGAACAAAATAAAACATTAACAACAAAATTAGTTATTGGACAGAAATGCATAAATGAACGGATTCATTATGCAATAAGGAAATAATTACAAGCGATTTCGTCATTCGCTATGGAATTTCATCATTCAACGAAATATAAGAGTGTGAACAGAAGAAAGAATGCAAATGAGCAAATGGCATGCACGGATAGAAAGTTCGGTTTGTTTACAGCCGCATTTTCTCAACACACTGATACTAACACACACAATAGGGACGTCACATTTGAACTGGCATTCTTAGTTTGTTTGACTTATATGAACCCATTTATTACAAATTATTAAAAATTTATAACATATTTCACATATATTGACCAAAATTCAAAATGGCGGTTGCAATTTCGTTAGAAATGTCATTCACATTTTAAATAATATCACCTTTTGGAGATAAAAATTAATAAATTTTCATGAATTTTTTACGTTCTTACAAAATCAATAAAGTTTTCGCATATTTTTTACGATATTTAAAATGAAATACTGGCATTTCAAAATAAATACAATGATCCAGGTATCAGATGAATACTGAGATCCAGGTATCATATGACATGAAAGTATCCAGATATCAAATACAATATGGCGCATTATTTATAGAAACTACTTACAATGTGTGAGTTCTTAGTGTGACGGTATGATGTTGCTTGAGTGAATCGGTTGTTCACTCGTTTGTGTTTTGAATTGCTTTAGTATGCGTTCCGATTTGCTTCAGTATGAGTGGTGTGATGACGCGACTATCCACTAATGAGAGCATAGTATTCATGCATTGCTAGAGTATTGGTGTATCGTCGGTCATACCATTTGTCTTATGTATTATATTTGTTCTTCTTATATTAACCGGCAAAGCGAAAGCATCAAAATAAAGCAAATAAAAAGTAAGAAAAGTAATCAAAATTTATTTGGAGAATTTTAGGCCATCACATCTAAGGAGTGGGATAATTTTCATCCATCTGCCATCTAATATTCAAATTGGATATTATTTTCGTGAAATTCGTACGAATTTTGTGATTTTTTTTTGAAAAAAGTGAAAAACCACCTGCTGACAATATGGTTTTGCCAACCACTGAGGAAATGATCGCTATTCTGATGGACGCTCGTATTGAATTGCCACCATCACCATCGGCTGCGCAAATCAAACACGAATTTACACTGCATTTCTGAAATCAAAAGGAAATACAGCATTTCGGTCAAGCAATGAAACTGATGATGATGGTTCACTGACGACACTGATGTGAATAATACTATTGTACCGAGAGAATCGCCGTTAACCAATGTGCCAAGTGCATCGCAATTGTTACCGCTATCGGTAAGTGATCAAACTGATGACCATTCGGAAGACATAAATTTGATGAATCGTTCACATGAAACGATGTTGATGGAATGGACGAACCTGAATTGCATGGAACAATTGCATTATTGCAAAAACGTAAGCAACTGTTGGCAGTGCAAGCTGAAATTGATGCTAATCGAACAACTGCTGGCTCAACGGTATGTGTAAATCGCCGTAATGATGTTTCAAATACACAAAGAACATCAAATGTGTCTGATGTACAAGGTGGACAACAACAACCGACGTCTCGATTAACTGATGTTAGTGTAATTGAGTCTATGGTACCCAAATTCAACGGCGATGACAACTACGACGTAAAAAAATGGTTTCATGATTTGGAAGACGTTTGCGATATTCGATCAACGACGATCATGAGACCAAAATACGTTTTTGTGCGCGTCTCAAATTCGTTTTGGATTACGAATTTTAGTCGCAAAAACTCGGCTGCGACCAAAATACGTTTTTGGCAGCGACCAAAATTCGTTTTGAATTACTAATTATAGTCGCAACAAAATCGTGCGACTAAAATTCGTTTTAGTGCGCGACCTTAATTCGGGCGACTTAAGTAGTATGACCCATATTCTGTGATTTTTGTTTGTTTATATGCCGGTTTAGTTTGTAAATTATATTAATGATATGAAATTAAATGGATACAAACAACACTTGGCCTACACCCACAGAAATGTGTCTGTCATTTGAATAACCCTACGTATAGTTCATATTAATTCCAACGAAAATTGTAACTTTTCCAACAATGCTTGGTATTCCACATTACAGATTTGTTTGCTCTAATACCAACTCGCTTGAGCGCGAGTTAAGAAACCGAATGGTTTCAACAGATAAATGTTTAAAGATTTTAATAAAACAAGTGAGACAGTTGCAGAGTGCACAAGAAGTGACTTTATTTAATGCTCATACAAACTGAACTGCTTTGCAATGCATATTATTGTTATTTATAAATTATAAATGTTGATAAATGTACAATATTGACTTTAACTCTAATTAATTTTGGAATTGAACTTGGAAATAGAAATATTAATATCGATGGATTGGTTTTGGTTTTGCTTTTGTAATTAAAATACAAATGAAAATTTAATGAACGTAACCAATTGACTGAATCTAAAATATTAATTAACATTGAAAATTAGAAAATATAATATCGTTAGTATAACTGATATTAACTGTCCCCACACTTTAAAACGACCGTCCCCGATGGTTGAATGGGACAATTTTATGATTATTTCTCTATTGTTTCTCTGTTTCTTAATTTCATATCAATTATAACTCAATTCAAGTTTGTCAAATTAAACTGTGCAAGTGAAATTATATTTGTTTTGTATCGTTTGATTAGTTTAGATATTGAATATTAAGTAAAGTACTTATAAAAGTTAAGCTCAACCCTGCCAGAATTATTTCAACTTTTTTTTACACATTTTCTACGTTTCAATTTATTTTTTATTTCTTTAATTCATTTCAATTGAAGAAAATACTCAACTTCGGATATTTCGAATTGTATTACGTTTTATTTGTATGATTTCGTAGACTACGAACGTAAGTAAAGGTGTCAACGGACACGGACGAACAAATAAAAATGCCAATTTTGTCCGTCCGTCCGTTAGAAATATTCCAGAATTTTTTTTTGTCCGTTCGTTCGTTCGAAAATTGTGTTCGGACGAACGGACGGACAATATTCTTGTCCGAAAAAGTTATCGGACATACGGACAAGCCCTTTTCCGGACACGGCTGGTTTCGGACAAACGGACAAATTTATTGTCCGAAAAAACACGAAATTTCGTCCGTAGAATTTGTGCATTCAAAGTTTGGAATTTGTGATTCACAAATTGTGAATATATTTGATATTGCAATTCGGGTTCGACAAGCGCGCGCGCTCATATATACACACACATACACACCAAATTTTCTGTTAACATTTTTTCTTCTCTTCCTTCTCTCATCTCAATTTGCCTAATTTGCTCACACGGTTTTTATTGCATTTAAAAAGAGAGTTCCATTGATTTGAAATTATGGTTCGGCTTTTATTTAATTTTTTTTCGGCAAAATTCACATTTTAAAAATGAAAAAACATCAACTGGAGAAAAAAAAAATAAAAGAAATATTAAACACTTACTTCTTGTTCACTGGTACACTAAGCAACGGAAATTGTGAATATTTTCGTCAGAAATTTGTGTTTTTTCAATTCAATTGGAAATTATCATTATAATGTAATTCTATTCAGAATTACTGTTTTCTAAGAGTCGACATATTACAATAAGGTAAGGGTAAGGAGGTAAGGTACCTTTCTTGATATACCAAATTTCGTATATATGCTAATTTCACATTCACTGGATTCTTTAAATAAATGATTGATATTCCATTTCAAATAATTGTATTTATTTTGAATAAAAGAACACGATTAAAACAGATGAAATTGAATTTTGCACCGTTGAACTAAACTGACACAAAACAATGACTCGATTCCAAATTTCATTGCATGACAATTATGAACTATTGCCATTTCCAACTTTTATTCTGCCTTCAAAACAACACATAACAACACAAAACAAAATGCAACATGTAATGATCAATCGAAGACAGAAAAATGTTTAGAAAAGATAATTCTGTGGTAAGGATAAAGATAAGGGTAAGGGTAAAAAACATCTGATATACACTTGATTCATGTTTATTCACATTTTATTTTGCGTGTCGCTTATTTTCAAAGATCATTAATTATGCTTATATTTATTAAATACCAAATCATTCAATTGATTTACATTATTCAAACACAAAATTATTTGCAATGGTCATTTTGTTCAGCTTCTTCAATAAAATTATCATCGGTGACTTTTTCAATTGATTCATCAATTCCGATCACTGGATTCTCTTCTACACATTGAGTTGAATTGCCATTTTCTGTAAACGTAATGTTCAATAACAATTGCAATTATATTTCATTTGTTTAAACAATTATTTGATCTAATAGATAAAAATATTTTACCATCAGACTTTTTTAATTTTAATGTTATTGTGAAATCACCAAATTTCATTTCTTTTTGAATAAGGGATGCCGTCCCGTCAATGTATCTAACCAATTGAACTGACGTTTCAATTTGCAAATCTTCAATGCTTACAATTGCATTGTCATGCACAATTCCATTGTCATTCACGATTCCATTGTCATGCACAGTTTCATCTTCATAAAATATTCCATCTTCAAGAACTTCAATTTGCATTGTTTCTTCAATTGGATGTTCGACGGATACTACATCGGGTTGTTTTTGACACACTTTATTTCGCTTGTGACGGCACAACGAAGTTGCGTTCATTTTTTTTCCACAATGTGGACATGATTTCTTAATCTTGTTATGGATTTCATCGATGTGGCGGCTCAAATTATCGATTCTATCATTCTTTACTTTATAACTGCAGCCTTTTACTGGACAATTACATTTTTCATTTGAATTTTGCGATTAATCGATGGTTTTTTTATTTTTCGGCATTTCTAAACAAGTGCAACAATTATCGTTTGAATCAGATGAAATGTCAACATACACTGAGAACCAACTTGCTCAGACATCTGACCAATAGGTTTGACTAACATTGTGTGAGTGTGAGACTGCATCTTTGTGCGAAATAAATGTTGTGATTCACAACTGGAGTAAATTCGGCGCCATAAAATTATTTGTTTATATTTTGAATAAATAAACAGTTTGTTGATTTCCATGCTGTTGATTTCCAAGCATGATTTTGTTGTTTAGTGTGTCGGTGCACATTTTATGTTTTGTTTTTGGAAATCAGATGTTTTTCATTTCTATATATTTCCCTTACCCTTATCCTTATCTTTACTTGCCTAACCTGAGATAAAAATGACATTTTTGCCTACATTGTACACGGCGTAGATTTTGCATTATCATTGAATCGAATTTGTTTAATTGAATTTGCGTATTAAAATCCTATAAGAATGAAGACCCGCTCTCATAAAATTTTTGTAGCAGAAAAACCGAAATTTACAGCCAACAAAATGGAATTACGTTCGAAATTTACTTCAAAACGAAATGAATATGGACATGAAACAAAGGTAAAGCTGGTGACGAAGAAAAAACAAACACAAAAATTGTTGAATACAATTATACTCACAAGTGAAGAAAAAAAACCGATAAATTTATCGCATGTGATGACTCGCTCTCAGAAACTTATATTGGCAAAAAACCCAAAAGTTGATGAAGGCAAAGACGAATCACTTCAAAAAAAATTCAACATGAAAGTAAATATAAAAAAAAGGATCAATACTGGATGTAGTTGAACAGAGTGACTATCGCGTGTTCGTCACAGGCGATTTGGTATGGGCAAAATTAAAAGGGTGGCCATCGTGGCCGGCTAAAGTGAGTATACTTAGTGATAATCTAAAATTCATGTTTTGATTGCAGTCCTTTTGCATTGATTTATATCGCTTCGTTTGCTACAGATAATTCGAATCGATTCGTTTTCACCATTTAAAGCAGAGGTTTTGTTTTATAATGACGGTAGAACAGCCAAAGTGTTTGCATCACAACTTGAGCACTTATTAAATGGATTTGCAGCAAATGGTGAAAAAGTAAGGAAAAATGATGGTGTTAGGAAAGCAGCCAAAGACGCCATGGTTACATATTTCTATGACAACAATTTTCATCATCAATTCATCCATGCATTTAAAAATTAAGTACAATTTTTGGAATCATACCAATAAAACTTGCTGCATTGTTTAAAATCATCTTACGATTGTGTTTCTTATTTATAACCATATGACTTTTTAGCCCGCATAGACATCACTTAACATTTTAATTACGTTGATCATATTGAACTTCAGAAATTGGATTCCATTGAAACACACATTTTTTGTTTAATTTTGTTTCCAATTTTCATCCATAAGACAGTGATTGCCTCTTGATGACCCTTACCCTTACCCTTTAATCTTACCTTTAAATTGACAAATGCCAACTAAACATTGTTTCTTAACACATTTTATTTTGCATATCGCTTATTTTCAATATGAATAATGCTTATATTCATTAAATATCAAATAGTCCAATTGATTTACATTATTCGAACACAAAATTGGGAATTTGAATAAAATAATTTAAATAATAATGAAGTGAAACTAAAATCACTTTTGGGAACAATGATTTATCTCCGATAAACAATTTACGAGTCGACATATTTCAATAAGGTAAGGGTAAGGAGGTAAGGTGTTAATACCTTGAGATAAGGTGCTTGGTTTAGACACTACACATTTCACACTGCTTGGTACAGTCTAATAAGAACCATTTGTCGTGATGCCTCATATGATATTAGATGTTTATTTAAATTGAGAATTGTGATGAGAGATTGTTTCTGTTTAAATTGAAAATGAGTGATTACGAAGACAAGTCAATGCAAATTTTTTCAAGCGAAGAAGAAGACCCGTTCTGTGATAATGGTTCGTTATCAGAGTATTTTCCAGAAGAAGATCAATTTTCGGATTCAACTGATTTTTCTGATATTGAGAAAATTGAACGAAGTGAGAAAAAAAAATGTGAAATAGATAAAGAAACAATTCGCGGAAAGCGTCGTGTAGGCAAAAAAAGAAAAAAAAACAATAACAATAATACAAAGCAATTAGAGGTAAATGAGTCTTCACTGAATGCTGGAACTGAGATTATTGCAACTAATGATATTGCTGAAATAGCAACAGAAATTGTAGTCTCGGGGAAAATTGCAACAAAAAAGTTGGAAAATGATGAAATAGGTATGATTTTGAATTTCAAAATTGTCATAAGAATCTCATGCGATTTTGAATTGAAAATACATTATGTGTTGGATTTTGTCTTTCGTGAGTTAATTTTACGAATTATCATTTTATTTCCATCTCATTTAGAAAGAGAAATACTGATAATCAAAGAAAATTTGGCAAATGGATTGTACATTACTCAAAAAAAGGGAAAAAGACGTCGTTCCAACGTGTGGAAAAAATTTGATGAAATTTATTCAACTGACTCTCAACAACAAATCAAATATTTTTATAAATGCATTGAATGTCAGTTAATCATATATAGGCCATATGACGATGGAAACACAAATCGGTTGTTACGACACATTTGTTATGAAATTGATATAAATAATAATGTAACCAAAATGCCAAAAATGCTAATAACAAAGTCGGATAAGGAGAACTTGAAAAATGGTGCAGCAAATTTTATTATAAAGGATTTACGGCCCTACAACGCCATTGAGGGTGATGGTTTACTCGATTTGTGTTATTCTTGTATGAAATTTGGCCAAAAATATCGCAAAGCAAGTAAAGAAGATTTTTTTGAAGCGATCCCAAGCAGAAATACCGTAAAATCCACCGTAACAGAAAAGTCCAATTTGATTAGAAAAAAGATTGGGGAATTGATAAAGAAAGCAATAAAAACAGGTGGCATTGCTGCATCCACTGACACCTGGACTGACGATTATAGACACGCTACCTACCTTAATGTAGTTGCATATTTGTGCATTTTTGAAAATGATGAAATAACTTATCATCGCTTCATTTTAAGCACAAATGAAATAAGTGCGCAAGTTAAAACAGGTAGAAAATATTATTTAGTTTGATTTAGTTTGTTTATTTAATTGGGAGAAATAAAAAAATAATTGTTTCTTGCAGGAAAAATTTTGATTGACCACATTATAGAAATTTTCACCAAATATGATTTGCATGAAGCCGATGCTAAAGAACATGTTATATTCCTCAGCGATCGAGGAAAAAATGTTAAGTACGGATTAATAAGATCTGGATTCACGCGTCTTACTTGTTATGCGCACATCATTCACAATTTGGTCTCGTATATGCTCAACAACGACCGTGTTAAACAAATAGTGAAGGATTGTGCAAATTTAACTTGTTATGTGAAAAATACTGGTTTGAACAGACAGTTGAAGACTTCAATTAAGCTGTATACAAAGACGCGCTGGAATAGTGTTTTCATCATGTTTGATACGATAATAAAAAATTAAAGATTTTGCCAAATTTTCAACACGAATACAAAAAATGAATATTGTATTTGAATCAGTTGGTTTACATATTATATCTGATTTTTTCACGCGAATTACTAACGAAAGCCAAACTAAAATTGATTTAATTTTGACAAACCAGCCACATATAGTATCTTGCCAAAGGGAGGAAAGTGAACAAATATCTGACCACGAAACAATATCCATAAGTTTTATAAATGAAATGAATGAAGTAGAAACAGTGGAAACTTTTATTTCTTGGAATGAATACAACCAAAATAAATTAATCGAAAACTTGCGCAACAAAACTTGGTACAATTTTGGACAACTGAATATAAATGAAAAATTGCTTTTATTGAGAGAAAATTTGAGGTCTTCTGTTGAACCAATGGTCAAAAACATAGCTGTTAAACAAAGGGAATTAAAATTGAGATGGTTTGACCAGGAATTGATGGAAATTAAAGCGAAGAAAATAGCTACGTATAATAAATGGAAGCTCACAAAAAATTACTTAGACTGGTCAATATATGTCAGCGCACGTAATGAATATAACAAAACTATTAAACATAAAAAAAATGAATCCATTAGGAACGAAATAGTTAAAGCGGGAAATGACCAAAAGAAAATGTGGAGAAGCTTGAATAAAATTCTTCCAAGTAAAAAAATGAATATCAGTGATGAAATTGTTTTCGAAAATTATGAATCAACAAACAGAGGGGAGATCAGTGAAAGGTTTAACTGCTTTTTCATCGATAGTATTGAAGAAATAAATTCTCAAATTCCAGACGTGGAATTGGATGAATTGTTTGCTAGAACGGAAAATGTATTTAGATTCGAAGAAGTAACGATTGAACAAATTGAAAAAGTCTCGAAATATCTAACCAAAAAAGTAAATAGGAGTCAAATATGTAATTCTCTTATTTGGTATGACTCTATACAATACGTGGGATATTTTTTGACAAAAATTATAAATGAATCTTTTGAACTGGGAATTTTTCCAGACCAATGGAAAACATCCACAGTCACGCCTATTCCGAAAATTTCAAATACTAAAATTGCGAGCAATTTCAGACCGATCAATGAACTACCAGTTGATGAGAAAATTTGTGAATGCATAGTGCAGGAACAATTGCTTAGATTTGTTAAGGAAAATAATTTATTCGCTGAAAATCAATCAGCTTTCCGTGAAAAGCACTCGTGTGAAACTGTTTTAAATAGCTTAATTGCTGATTGGAAAATAAGTAGAGAAAATGATGAAAAAATAGTAGTGGTCTTTCTAGATTTGAAAAGAGCATTTGAAACAGTTGACAGAAATATTATGTTGGAAAAGCTAGAAAACATTGGAATTTCGGGAATCGAATTAAAATGGTTCGAAAGTTTTCTGAGTGATAGAAAGCAATGTACTAAATTCAAAGGTTGTCTTTCAAATGAAATGGGAGTCCGAATTGGACTACCGCAGGGCACTCAGTTGAGTGTTTATCTGTTTCTTTTGTATATAAATGATATTGTTGAAGTACCAGATATTGGTGAGATTGTTCTCTTTGCTGATGATACTGCTCTCATTGTTAAACACAAAAATATCGAAAGGGCTGTGGCAATAGCAAATCGCGAAATGAAAAAGGTAGAAAATTGGCTAAATGCAAACAAATTAAAATTAAATAGTGATAAAAGTAAATGGATTCTGATAGATAAAGAGCTTAAAAATGACACGAATAATCTTGTAATTAAAATTGAAAATAAACCAATAGAAAGAGTAAAAGAAATAAAATATTTGGGATTCCAAATCGATGAAAAACTAGATTTTAATGCACAAATTCATATTGTAACTAAAAAAATAGCTAGTAAAATAAATGTTTTGTACCGAATTAGTGAAAAAGTTACTTTTGACATAAGGAAAATTGTATATAATGCTATTGTTTTTCCACAAACTTCATCAAATTTGTTCTTTTTATTCTCAATTTTTTTCAAGACCAAATCATTCTTTTTTAACACGAGTTTTTTGTAGATTTTGCCATCATAACGTGCCTTATTTTCGGTCTTTCTTTGTTGGATCATAGCTTTGCTCCTCTCATGAGCCTCCTTTAATTTTTCAATCAATTCATGCTTGTAACTATCGTAGTTATAATCGATTCGAGCGTTTTTTACAGAATCTGGTATCTTAACATCATACCCAAAGACGAGCATGTGTGGCGTGAAGCCCGTTGCTGAGTGCACCGTATTATTATACGAGAAAATGAAGTAACGCAAATATTTGTGCCATGCTGTCTTTTCTTTTTGTGTATATGCACGAATATACTGACCGAGTGTTCGATGGTAACGTTCAATTGCGCCATTACTTTGAGGATGATATGGCGTTGTCTTTATGTGTCTGATTTTTAATAATTGCGACATCTGCTTAAAAATTTCGGCCACGAACGCTGGACCGTTGTCAGACACAATTATTTTGGGGAAATTGAACACCAGACAAACTTCTTCGACAATGGTCTTAGCTGCAGTCATGGCAGTACCATCAAAAACCGGTACCATGATCACGTATTTGGTTAAATCGCATGAAATAGAAAAAATATGCTTGTGGCCATCATCCGAATTCGGATTTATTTCACCCACAAAATCAACGTAAATCTTTTCGAATGGTGCACTAGCTACCGTTGTTATTTGTAATGGAGTGTGTGTGTGCCTGTGCACTTTCGTTTTTTCGCAAACTGGACAATTTTTTATATAATTTTTTATGTCCGTATTCATGGAACGCCACGTATAGAATTTTCTCACCGTGTTTTTCATGCGTTCAAAGCCCCTGTGGGCGCCCACTGGTGAAGTATGATATATGCGGAGCACTTCGTTTATTTCTGCAACATCGCATATTTCAATTTGCTCACCCGTGAAGAATGTTATTGACACATTAGAATGCTTGAAAATCTCTTTGAATTGCATTTTTATTTCAAAATATGTCTTGAACGTTGCAATTCCAAAGTTCACCGCTATTCTTTCCAAAAAATTGTTTACGCATTGCCCATAAATTCCCATAATTGTGGATTGCAACTCAGAAATATCAAAATTTATTTTGGGTATTAACACCAAATCAATTTTGTCAGTAATTTTTTGAATTTGATACAAAGCGTTTGTATCAAGGTCCACTTTTCTTTTGATTTTTAATTGCAATTTTTTGAATGTCAAGCATGCTTTGTCGTCGATTAACCATAGAATTTTTTCATACTTCTTGTCGTCAAACGAAATGCTTGGCTCTTCGTTTATGAAATACGATATGTTTGACTTTTCGCCCGATTCAGCTTTATCACGCATAAGATTTTCTTTTGCTCTACTTCGAGTTACAACATTCATAATGGATTTTGTTGCTTGATTTTTTATCAAGCTGAAACACCTAGTTTCGACCTTTGAAATACGCGAAAGGCAATCGCTAACCACATTGTTTTTGCCTTTCCTATACATAATTTCAAAGTCATATTCTGAAAGTGTCAATTTCCATCGTAACAATCTGCTACCCACTTTGTTTTGACTAAACAGATATGTAAGCGCTTCATGATCTGTGTGCACCACGAATGCTTTGCCCCATATGTAATGTGCAAATTGTTCAATTGCCAAGATAATTGCTAGGAGTTCTTTATGCGTCGTTGAATAATTTTGTTGGCATTCATTTAATGTTTTTGAAAAATATTCTATTGGTTTATCGCACGGTGGTGGATCATTACTGATATATCCACCCACAGCATGAAAACTGGCATCCGTGCTTATGTAAAATTTACGCGAAAAATCCGGAAATGCTAATACTGGTGCCGTGCATAGTGCTTCTTTCAAATCGAGATATGATTTCTCACATTCATTTGACCATATAAAATCGGCATTCTTTTTACACAAATTGTGCAAAGCCTTTGCCCTTTGCGCGAATTGTTTAATATATCGACGGAAATACGAAGCCATTCCAATAAATCTCTGTACCTCTTTAATGTTTGATGGCGTGGGAAAGTTTCTTACCGTCTCAACATTTTTTTCACTTAGCCGCGTTCCGTTTTTATTGATTACATGGCCCAAATATACCACCTCTCTTGCAAACAGCTTGGTCTTTTCAATTTTTAATTTCAGATTGTTTTCTCTTAAACATTCAAAAATTTTTACCAACGATTTTGCGTGACCATCTACTGTTTTGCTGTATGTTAATATGTCATCCATATATGCCATAATGTTTGCAAACGTAAGCACAGATAAAATGGTCGTCAAATACATTTGCCAAGTAATTGGACTCCCCTTTAAACCGAACGGCATACGTTTATACTGATACTTCTGATTATCAACTGTAAACGCCGTTTTCTCTTTGTCGCAATCACGTAATTTTATTTGGTGGAAAGCAGCTTCGACGTCTAAAGTCGAAAATATGCCACATCCATTCATTTTTCCCAATTCTTCGTCAAGATTGGGCATTGGAAACGTCTGTGTTTCCGTTTGCTTGTTTACGTTTTTATAATCATTGACTAGCCTGTATTCTTTTTTGTCCGTTGAAGACTTTTTGGGCACTACCAATACAGGTGAATTCCACAAAGATGTACTCGGCTCAATGATATCTGCTTTTATCATTTCGTCAATCTTTTTCCTTATAATATGCTTTTGCGCAAACGGAATTTTGTATTGCCTAGTATTTACAGGATTAATGCCCGGTGTAGTGAAAATGCGATGTTCACAATTTTTTGCAAATGTGAAACTATCATTTTCAACATGAAACACATCGCTGTAATTATACACCAATTGCTTTACAATTTCTTTCTCTTGCTCTGTACAGTGATTCGTATCCAATTTCGATAAAATGTAATTGGCTCGATCATCACTTTTCTTGGTTTCTTTTGCTTTAAAACTATATACGCTATAGCTCTCTATGCAATCAAATTCAATATCCAAATCTGACAATTCTACGTCATGATCAGATTCATTAATCACGCTAATTGTGTTATGATTCATATCTATTATCGTGTCATGACAATATACTCCGTCGCCAAACGCTTTTGCTTTGCAAAGAATCAATTTGTCAGTTTCAATTTTGAAATTTCTTATGCTGAATGGCATTATATTGACTGATTTTTTTCCCATTTTTATGTCAGTTTGAAGCAAGGTCATTGTATTTATTTTCGCTTCCATGGGCAGTTCAATGTTCACTTTTTTGCAACTTAATTTTTCATCAGCTAATAAAACCGACGTATCTGATTTCAATGAATCGCGTTTAGAAACACTCGTGTAGACCAGTATATTGCTACAACGATTCGGTTTAATGTGAACATTGGACTGTTCGAATGCTTGTCTTTCTGGCAGCTCATACAGACTATGCCATGGTGGCAATAAAATTGTCATTTTTAATGATTCGAGGTCTATGATCGATTTATAATAAAACAAAAAATCCATGCCCAAAATGCCGTCATAATTTAAATAAATATCTTCACCGGCTATTTGGAATTGCTGCTTCAGCTCTATTCCATTTATGATCATATTACCAAATGCTGCACCGTGTGTTTTTATTGATCGCTCTGGTCCGTTTATGCCAACAAGACAATAACGAATTTCCGGATAATACAACACGTTGCTTTTAATGCATGACGATCGCAACATCGACGCGTGTGCGCCAGAATCTATGAGCAATCTGATGGGTTTTGCACAAATTGAAATACAAGTCGTCAGCACCATATCATTCTTTTCAAGTGCAACAACGCTTTGCACGTAAATTTTGTTTACTTGCAATTCCTGTTTCGGAATATTTTCTGAATGATTTTTCACCTGTGGTGAATTTGGTACCGGTAGCATGCTAGCTGTTCTAGCACTTGCAAATGGGAATAATTTTAATTGATTATTACTGATATAACTCCCTCGCGATGGTTCACCCATATTACTTCTTGCCTGAGATTCTATCTCCGCAGTTACCTGCGTTTGAACGGTGTTCGTAGCAGAAGTGCTTTCCGCCGATGTGACACCATTCTTTGCCTTATTTCGGAAACATCGCTCAGAAGGATGATTTGTTAGTTTGCAATGCACACATGGGTCATATTTCCCACGATTGTTTTTGCCACCTCTTGTGTTCTTTTTCTCGCTATTTTCGGGTGTTTCATGAGATTTCTTGTCATTGTTTTTGGCATTATTACTTTTACCATTGTTATTATGGTTGTTGCCATTG
Organism: Resseliella maxima; assembly: GCA_029041755.1. Taxonomy (NCBI): domain Eukaryota; kingdom Metazoa; phylum Arthropoda; class Insecta; order Diptera; family Cecidomyiidae; genus Resseliella; species Resseliella maxima. The sequence goes on from JAQOWM010000260.1 coordinate 32,674, forward strand.
CTCGAATCGCGTTCTATGTTAGAAGCTTTCAATTCTTCCGTTTTCTGAGATGCATGAGCTATTGCATCAATCAGTTTTGTATGCTCAATGTTCATTGCCATGAGTCTTACTTTCTCGCTGAAAATATTTTGTTTAAATTTTCGGACTGCGAGCGACTCGTTCATGGCTCTTTGAGCCTCTTGAACTGCAGCATTTTCATTCAAAGTGGACGAATTCAATATTTCTAACAATTTTTTCGTGCGATTTGCATAAGACTCAATATCTTCTTTTACACCCTGTTTAATTGCGAGCAATTTTTCTTGCGCTGTTTCGAAAGGTATATCGCTTCGAACATATCTATTTCTAATCATTTGTTTTATTTCAGCCCATTGCTTATTTGAAATGTCACCCAAAGCTGAAGCATTAGCTAAACGAGTTCTGATTACAGTCAGCACTACTTCGGTTTGATCAGGTGCGAGTGTAATCATCATATCCGCGTTAGCTATGAATTGAATTACTTGAGGTTGGCTTTGACTTGAAAAGTCATTTATGCCGCTCAAGATAGTTTCTACAGGCAATGGCATTTTTTCGTTATTATTGGGCGTTTGCGGGCGTGATACACCCTTTTCTACTAACGGAATTGATAAATTTGATTGAATTTGTGACAAATTATCTAATGAATGCGTTATCGTTTGAGCGTGATCGGAAGGATGCGCTTGAGCGAGCACACTTTCAGCCACCGATTGTGACAAATTAGACAAACTCTCGTTTAAAACCGAAGAATTTGGATTGAAAAGTATTTGAGTATTCACTTCTCCTTGATAATTTTCGTCAAGAACGTTTTCTATTTGAATTTTTTCGAGTCTATTTTCTGGTAAATCTGTTTTTAAATTCAAAATTGTTAATGCTCTTAAAATTTTAAGCTTAAAACCTCCTATTTTCTGATAAACGTTTTGTTTTGAAGCTTCGTCAAATTGCAAATGATGTTCATTAACGTACCCTATAAAATCATTATATTTAGTTATCAAACTAATTTTGTATTGTTCCACCCTACGTTTTTTCTCTTCAATGTCGCGCGGCAATTCTCTAGTTTCGTAATTGAATATTGTCTTTGCAATATCTTCAAACGCTTTTTTCAAAGCGTCATATTTCTTTTGATCAAACACGCTCGACATATGTGAAATTTCGCAGAGAATTCGGTGGAAACAAATCAAATTAATTTGAGTAGCTAAAATAAAACTTGACTCGATTTCAAAAAAAAAAAAAATGAAAAGATTTAATTCAAAATTCTTAACTTAATTTCCGCTCCGCTTCGTGTTATCTGCTGCCAATTAACTTCCTCTGTTCGTCCTTCTCTCGAGTTCTTTGCGCGCTTAGCTCTTTCCCAAGGTTAAGTCGTATATTAGATTCACTTAATGCAGGTTTTCATTGTTGTTTTAGCATAAATATTATTTCTCACGGTACGTCCTTATTATTCAAAGTTCATTTTTGATTCAATTGAATGTATGATTTATGTTTGTGTTCATCTACGTTGTTTTTTTTTTTTTTTTTTTTTGTCTTTATTTCAATAAATGTTTCGTTTTCACTCTTTAAAAAGGTCTTTTTCTATGATTGCTTTTCTTTGCTTATTCATGCCATTACTTCGATGCCGTTGACTTCGCCAGCATTTATCATTTGCATTTGCATATCATTTGAACGCACATTTACTTTACACTTTTTAACGGTGAACACAGTTATCAAAACAGCTACTAACACAGCCAATAACACGATACCGCACACTGAGAAAATAGTTAAACTTGATTCTTCATTTGCTTGTTGGATTTGAGTTACGTTGTAAATTATCATTTTTTCGATCGGCTTTTCTCTCGACATTTCGCTGACTTCGTAGCCAATGCCACCAGCTGTTCCCCAAGATAATGCTTTCTTGCCAACGATCTTCAATGTTTCCAAAATTACTTCACCCCACATAGTTGCCAGGATGGTTGAGTCTTCCGCGCTTGAAATCCGCCCCACTCACTTTTATTTAACACAAAAATTGCATCATTTCCCAATTTCTCTTTTTTTTTTTTTTGCTTTCTGCTTTCTTGTCTGAGTGGTAAAGCAGTTCAAAGTCGTCGCAGCGCCAATGTAATAGGATTAATAAGTGCGACTGGTTTCATGTACTAAAGAAGACTGGTTTATTAAATGTTTATTCGATACATTGTTCTTTTCGTCGAACACACGTTTCTTGCCCGCGTATGCACTTTGCATATTCGGGTGTGTGTTTTTATGACGAATCGCCGGTCGCTTACTTATGCATGCGTTTTATCGCATTCAGGTAAGCGATCCGTGATTTACATCAAATATGTTTACAATGGTGTACTACTAACTATCTTATCATTACAGTGTGGCCAATTTATCTAAAGCTTTTTGGACTACTTTCTGAAACTGACGATGATAAAATCGAAGAAGCTGATGGAATATCTTCCACAAAATACAAAATGAAGATTTTAGGAAGAGATTACATGAAAAAAAATCATGACGATTTAAAGCCAACTTTTTATCACAAAGTTGTGACATTTCTTCATCCTGCTATGAAAAAGTTAAATATGATCAATTTGTCAGATCGTACGGATCTTCATAATGATATTGAGAATTACATACAAAAATATGATACGAATGAAATAGATAATCCTATATCAACAAATGTAATGTATTCAGAAATTCCTTCAACATCAAATTTTTTGGATAATTTTATATGCTATGATCAAATAGTTTCAGAACAAAAAATCGATTCTGAGATATCAAGATATATAAAACACCCGATATTATCAAATATAAATATAAAAAATTGGTGGTGTGAACACTCCAAAACATATCCAAATTTATTTAGAATGTTTCTCAAGCTTTCTTGCGTTCCAGCTACGTCTGCGGGCAGTGAGCGTGGATTCAGTATATCTGGTCAAATAATTTCGGACAAAAGAAGCATGCTTCTACCAGATAATGTGGATAATTTGATTGTTGCCAGAAACAAATGTTTCTAATTTTTTCATCATTGATCATTAAATACATAATGTAAATGTTGTACATTAAATAAATACATAATGTTTTGGAACGAAATTTGTTTTTTTTTTTTTAAATAATTGTAACTCACTTTAGAATTAATAAAATATTTTATGTTCATTAGCTTGATGAAGTACATCAGCGGAAGCAATTTTCCTATACGAGGTTTTCTGCATCTCAGAATGCCAGTCGGAATTTTCAGTTTGCACAAATAATAGTTTTATGATCAAAAAATTTGAAATCTTCATTTCTATTGAATGCACAAATTCTACGGACGAAATTTCGTGTTTTTTCGGACAATAAATTTGTCCGTTTGTTCGAAACCAGCCGTGTCCGGAAAAGAGCTTGTCCGTATGTCCGATAAATTTTTCGGACAAGAATATTGTCCGTCCGTTCGTCCGAACAAAATTTTCGAACGAACGAACGGACAAGAAACAATTTCTGGAATATTTCTAACGGACGGACGGACAACATGCTCGTCCGTTGACGATACTAAACGTAAGGTTAATAATCGAAAATAATGACATTTCATAATAGACGCACACACACCCAAATGTAACTATCTGTCAAATGGAAAGTATGAAAGACAAAGGAGTTTTATATATATATTTATTTGAAATATTATTTATTTTCGACTATTACACTTATTGAGTTAATCACTCAGATGATCATTTCGAAAGCAATGCTTTCATCTTCAGTGAGTTTGCAAAACTGAAATTTCTAATGACAAAATTGACTTTAAAAACAATGACACAATCTTCCATGGTACCGTGATTGAGAGTTATATATTTTTTTACGTAAAACATTCATCTGAGTGATTAACTCAATATTTCAAATAAATATATATATATTTTTAAAACTACACGGTAATCTCAAGAATTGTTCAATTCAATTCAATATTAGTTAAAGGAGTTTTGTAATTTGGGCGCTACTCATTGAAACCCGCTACGACAAATTGAAGTCGTACGGGAGATTTCTACGACTTGTAAGCTTCGCCATTGACTCGGGTAATGAATATCGTCTTTCACATACGCGGCAATGCGTACACGACTTTTTTGTCGTGACGAAAAAACGACTACAAAAGGTCGTGTAACACGACTCGTGTGCACAAATTCGCAAACAAAATCGAAGCAAACATGCGTATTTGTGTGAATGTCAATGTAAGAAAATAATCCGAATGTTTATAATACTTACTTCAATATGCAATACAAACCAACGCTGTCATTTTTTCATTTTTTCATTTTAAGGAGAAAAAACCAATGAACAATGTTACAGTTTTGGTGCAATTTAGTTACATTTATTTTATTTTATTTTAATTTGATGAACGTTTAATACATTATATTATGATTTCTCAAACGTATTAGGCTCTGAAGTGACTACATCAAATGGTCCAAATTTCAAATAAATTAATTTGTGTTTTATCGATTCGAAAGGAAAAACAACGTGTTTTGTTTTATTTAAAATCTCTTTGAAATGAAATTGTTTTTTAATCTGTTTGTAAATATTAAGCAGTAAATAAATTTTTGAATTTTTTATAGCATACAAAACAACACAACCGATCGTGCCATCATTCATTTCTACAAAGTAGTCAATTGAGCGTGTCTTTTTACTATAAATTGATTTGAATACTGTTTTGCCTACTTTGATTTCAGTTGTTGTTCCATCAATAGTATCTATGCCATATTCGATGAAGACACTGTCGTATTCATTCGTCACAAATTTTTTCAGTACATATTTGGGTTCATCGTTGAGCGACACTTTTTCATTGAGGTTTTGTGAAATTATATATTTATCAGTAATTTGCTCCACAATATTTGCTGGACCTGACGTATAGCTTTTTAAGACACCCATATTGCATTCGAAACCAAAAAGCGAATGAGCCCAAAGCGGCCCAACATTTCGAACGGTTAAAGCATAATGTCTTAGTAGATGGACGTTCATCGTGACGGCACGGGAGCCATATAAAATTTCGAACTGATCGCAAAACTCGGTAAGCATTTTATCTGCCTCTTCTATTTCCTCTTCTTTAATTTCTGATTTGCACAGAATGTATATAGCAGCCGAGAATAACTCGAAATGTTTAATATAACAATGCCCGAGTATATTTTGCAACGCATATTTCAAATAAAAAAGTAGCATGTATTTATATTCTATAGCTCTGAAATCAGCCTGATGATCAAGTGAGCGCGGTTTGTAGCTTATTCGCGAGTACGGTCGAAGTGATGTTAATCGCCGATTAAGTTGTGCTTGAGCTTGTTTGGATAATGCTTTAAAATTGTTTTCTAATTTCAATTTTCCTAACCATATCGAGATTAATCTTTTTAAAACACCCAAAAGCGATCCGTGCATATAATCAGTTGATACGCCATCGATAATATTAAAATACGGCAATACCGTAAGACAACTGAAGCCTTTTACGCCATGAATACATTTTTTTGCATGCTCTAAAGTTTCCGAGTGACATCTAAGTTTTGATGCCACTTCCTCTTTTATATATCGCACTCTTATTTTGTCCTCTTTGCATCGCGTACCAGGATGCAAGCAAACAGCACACGCATCAGTGCCTGTTGGATACTTGAAATTTTGAGTTAGAGCTCTTGCAGGTAAATCCATGCTTGTGTTTAAAAGCAGTGGTAAAAAATCAAATTGTTCGCCATTATAAATAATTTTAATGCCATCATTAAATAATTGACGTAAATCATATAGCAAAGGAAAAAGCAAGTCGTATGGATTGGGCTTCTTTTCGCCATAGTACACACAAGCAACTAAAATGTTTTCTGATAAAAATCTTACAGCGGGTGGTAAATAGTTTTGATACAATTGAGCAGGCCATAAACTGCGCGTTGACTTGTTAGCAATCACACCTCCATCAATATTCAGTGTTAAAGAAAGCACTTTTTGGTTTGAATATTTTGTTGCCGCTTCTCTATGTACTTTTCCATCGTCTATATCTGTCAACTTATCGTTTTTTGGACGATCCAAATATTTGCAAATGCAATCAAAATTATCGATTAAACTCTTTTTTATTTGAGGTTCAATTGGAATGTATGTGAAGAATTCATCTCTTTTTTTTAAAATTGGTTTTTTACACTTATGACATGTTCCCGGACATTCGATTACTTCATTGCAATTTGAACAATTCATATAAAATTTAGGTTCAAATGGCTTATTTATTTGGTTCTTGAAAAATTTTCTATCAGTTGGTATTGTAATTGAAACTCCTGGTGTACTGTTGATAAGTGGAATGATTTCTTTGACTTTGTTCGAACTCAATTTTGAACTAACTTGCAATCGAGCGATGTCATTGATTTTTTTCTTCACTGGTTGTTTCAATTCATCCAATTCACACATTGCAAAGCTGCTTGAAAATATATTATTTACATAATTTTCTTCGATTTGAGAATCGTCGTATTCATTAAATGACTTCTCCAGCGTTTCGCTACTTATTTCAAAAGAAGAAGAATTATTCATTCTCTCAGCTTTTTTCAACTTTGCTATAATTGATCGAAAAATTTGCTGTGTATTGTGTATTGGTGTATCTATGGTTTTTGTAAATTAATTTAATGGTCGATTTTGTTTTGTATGCAACACTATAAATGTTTTACGCTAATGCAAAAAAAAAAAAAATAAATAAGCCAGCTGGTATACATGTAAAATCTCTGAAATAAAATAAAGGCGCCAAACATAATATCGACAAAAAGCGACACAAACAAATGGCGTATTCTCCATAAATGTTTATAAGTCATTTTTGTCGTGAAACAAAAGTCAAAAGAATAAACACACAGTAATACCCCATACCAAATAAGATGTAGTTTTCACAAACATTTCATTTTTATTTTACGAGAGCTAATGGAACATAATAAATTGACATATACAAAGTCACGGGAATTTATTTCGATCAGCATTTTTTCATAAAATATTTCAATATTCATTAATGTTCAAAATTCTTTTTTGGAAATTGATTGGCACCAAAGGTGGTGGTTCATTCGAAATGAAACGACGTTGAAATTTGATATCCGAATTTTCGACATTATTCTAAAAACATAAACAAAGCATTAAACGAGAAAAAAACCACTGGAACATTTATTTGTCCAGAGACAATGCTCACCGAATTAATTTCATCGACATTGTTTGATTTAGGTTGAACGATCGATTTAGTCTCAACTTCATTCAGAATTCCCTCTTCAATGTGGATCTATTCGAACGATTATTATATTAAGTTTTTTTTTATCTCTTATCCATCGGTATTTTTATCATACTCAATCATGACACTTACATCTGTTGCTTCAGATTCAATATCCTTATGATCGGTTATATTTAGTTTATTTTGTCCGCCAGTATTTTTCAGCATATTTCCAATAGCTACATTGATTAATCGGTTCAAACATAAAAATCGCTCCGCTTGTTCATCGTCGTTCAAATTTTGAGATGTCAGTCTTTCCAGGAAAATGTTTTCAATCGTATCACGTTTTTTTAAATCGAGTGTTGCATTTCCTTTCGTGCCGCGAGCAGTTACACACTTTAATTCGTCAATATTTGGATAGAGACAGCGCATGCATTTCAGCACAAAAGTTGAATCACTTCTTTTTTTGCCACTTAATTTTCGTAGTTGCTTTAGAATTGGCTCACCAATAATGTGGTTGAAACTTTCATAGATTAATCCATTTGGCACTATCTTTCGTTGGAGGAGTTTATTTTTTAGGATTGAATCAACATGCAGCTTACATGTTTGTGTATGCAATTTACGCAAACTGATCAAATCACTGAGGTACTTCTTGTTTTCTGCATGAAGTTTTTCGTTTTCTGATTTTAACTTCAAATTTTCTTCTAGTAGAAGTTTATTTGTTGTCTGTAAATCAATATGTTGTGTCGAAATTACTGTTGCATTCTGATTTTCAGTGAGCTGTGGAACTTGCAGCAAATTATTTTCATAAAATTCACTAGCAGATTGATTCAGACATCTTTTTGCCTTTGGAAAAAAATGATAAATTGGTTGCGATGGTTTTCCTCGTTTCATTTTGATTTTTCAAAGACCACTTGTATTTAATGACTACTATTTTAATGGCAATGCAATTGCTTCTGTTGATAACAATACTGAATTACATGCAATGGAAAATTTCGTTTAACAAAACAATAATGAAAATGTCAGTGAAATTGAAATGTCATTGATGCACAAAACGAATTAACGCACCATCTGAACCGTTGTGAATTTTCACACCAACAACAAGAGAAGTTGAGATTATCTGTCAGTGTTAATATCTCGGTTATATTAGTGTGTGTGCAAAATATTCAAATACTTTCCTGTTTAAATGTATGTGTAATTGTATGCTTTTAATGAACTCGACTCATCTTCGATTTTATTTTCATCATTTCTTTTCGTTTGGACTTTCAACGGATTAACATTACCGGCAAGAAAATAAGAAAATACAAAGGCAACTGTGTTTGAAACAATGGGTAAGAGTTTTTTCGATTAGCTATTACAAACGCAATCATTTCGTTTAGTTGTGAAATCCCAAAATCGCAGATAATTACAATACATATTCTTAATTTTGCATTATTTTTTTTATTCATTTGTTTTTCGATTCGAATTGTAAATATACTTTTTGATTTTTATTCTCTACATTTGTTTGTAGAAAAAATCTCAAATTGATATAAATAAATTTTATGTAATTTGACACTTCTTAAACGCAGTTAATTAAACTTTTTGCTTTGGCCATACCATTTATATTCAGTATACATCAGTTTCTTATGTTCAATCGCAATAAAATGAAAAAGCATTCGAGAAATTCAAATCTCTTAATGACATTGTAATTTGAAATTCGATTAAAATCGTTTTGTGTTTTAAATCTCTTTTATAGAAATAAAACGATTGGAAGATACTGGCGGTAAAATCGTCAGAAAAACCAGAAATACTATTTGGTATCAAAATGCGAACGGTAAAATAGACATGTTTTGTTTGGTTCCAACACCAAAAAAGCCGAAACGCAAGGCACAGCAATCAAATACAGCACAAGTGCAATCGGTTGTTGCAAGCAATGCATCGAATGGTGAAATTGCCAAACATGTCGGTTCTTCGCCACAATGCCATGTGGTGTTGAAAAACCTAACAAGTAAAGAAATTGCAGAAATAATTTCTACTGTTAAAATCAATACACAGGCTGCGAATCCCAAAATTGATTCTTTGGCTCAATTATTTTCTCAAATGGCAATACAAGGAAATGAAATGAATAAAACAAACAATAAAACTGAAACAGAAACTCAAAATTCTGATTTTCTCGTACCATTTTTCAATCGGATCAAAATTCATTCATATGAATCGAGTATGTTATCAACTGAACTCAGTGGTTTGCTTTCTGTTGAGCCATCTATAAATCAGATTTTAATTGTACGCAATGATGAATTTCCATCAAAGATCAATAGACTTGGCATGTACCAAGTTCAACAAAAAAGTATCATCGAGTCATGGGGTCATGGCAAAATGAATCGAAACAATCTTGCTGGCTTGTTGCTTCAATTTGCACATCAAGTTCAAATCACTTCATTTGTCAATACATTTGGTAAACAAATTGAGGCAAGTTTCAGTTTAACAGAATCTTCGATGAATAATAATTGAACAAACTGTGAATAATGGAAATACTGTCACACGGCGAATTGAAAGAATAGCGACAACTTCAGACAAATCGTCTGACGTTTAGTTTTCAACAGTAAGAAAAACGCTGAAAGCATTGTATAAAATTAGTTGATAAGAAGAGACTGACATTAAAACATCTAAAATTTAACATCACTGCATTTCACATATTCACAATAAAATTCCCTCTTCATATTTAAAGTGTTTCAAATTCTGCGACATTTTCATTGGTAGCAAAGCGAAGTTTTTTCATATCGGTTTTGTGAATATCTCAGTGAATTTTATTTGCTTTTTTTTTCTATAAAATTTCGCAAAAATTTCCTTTCGTCAGTCTTCTTCGTCACGACTCATTTTTCAGCACATTCTTCGTGCAATTCTATTCTCACTGAGTGCCAATTTTTGTGCAATTTCTTTCACTTGAAAATTGAGTCACATCATTAATTTTCTAAAAAATTCAAAATTTTTTTTTTTGTGTGAACACAATTCAGTGAAATAGTTAAAGGAATCAACATTTGGTGGACAAACGGTATCAGGTACTTGGTCACATGTGGTAAAATTTATGGTTAGAATTAACCGTTGCGTATATCACTTGAATTTTGTTCTCTGATACGCTAATTGATCGCATTTTTTTTTTTAAAAATTTATGGAAATCATTCTGATTTCTTGCAATTTGTTAAAAATTCAAATCATTTATTGAGATTTTTGAGAATTTTTTTTTTTTTTTTTTTTTCCGGCATACAAATTTCAAGGTTAGGAATTTTTACATGTGTTTCACATGAATTTCATTCTATGACACAACGGTAATCTCAATTCAATTCCCATTGAAATTCAAGTTAAACAAATTTGCACTGTGATTTCAATCACAAAACTAAATAAAAATTGTTTTTTCTTTGAAGATATAAATCATCATCGAAAACAGGTTTATTAGAAGGAATTCATACAATTGGGTCAATTAATCAAGTTTTTTGTCAATTCTCGCAATTGAATTCATCGCAACAGTTCATGTCATCGCAACAGTCAATTATCGACGTTCAATTCAATTACATTGTGTTTCACATGAATCACGTTCAATTTCTTCGAATTTTGTTGCATGATTGAATTGAATGTTTGAATCACTTAATTCAAATTTACAATATTGATTAATAATAATTGATACCAAATGAATTTTTCGAAAACTTTTTACAAATTTGTTAAATAAAATTTTAATTATTTCCATGCTGCATGAAACAACGTTTCATGGCATGAACAACATCCAACATACAATTTACCGTAAGCTATCGTTGTGAGTCAAGTTCTCATCCGTCGTTGTCGGACGTTCCATCAACCCTTTCAATCAATTTTTTGAATTATTTTATTAAAGATTCATATTAATAAATATTTTTAATTTTTTTTTACAAGTACAAGGTGTTCAAAGTTAAATTTAATAAACTTTACAACGTTAAATTTTTAACAAATTTTTTCGTACCTTTTACAGCTATTCATGTTCTATTGCACATATACGTGAATTCAATCACTTTACATCTTCCTACATTTCTAACGCAATTGGGTGGATTTCCATCATTCAATAAGACATCTAATTGTATTTAGTTGTATAAAATACAAATCTTTCACAAAATTAATTAATATTTATATTTGATAGATTATTTCAATTTCAACTATAAATAGTTAGCATTCATGATATCGCAATTGTGGCAATTCTGAGAATCACAACTTCAAGAATTCATTAAATATTTGAACGAAATCTCTATCTTTCTTAATTTTTGAGTATTTTCAATACTAAATTCGTTCGAGAAGAAAATATTTCGGTGAATCTCACATTCCTTTCTCAACTTAGTGTATTCGAAGAACCACATTCCATACAAAACTATTTCTTGAAATATAATCAATATAATTTCAGTAATACAACCGTTATTGTGAATTAAAATATATTCATAATCAGTATTTCCAGATAATACCATTCAATTGAAAGTCAATCGAGGATAATTTAATTCAAATTCAAAATGTCTAAAAACGGTGATTCATCCAATCTTTTGGACAATACAATTATTGGTCATTCCTTTGAAGAATATTACAAAGAACAATTAGATGCAGTTGAGACGATCAAGCAATCTATAAAAAATCTAAGTAAAGATAAAAGTCGAAAAACAAAATTGATATATTTTAAAACCAAATTAAATACTGTAAATTCACTACAACAAAGTTTCATATCTCGTCATCAAATTATGGTTCATTTAAGTGAAGATAGGAATCATGACTATTTCAAAGATTCAATATATATAGAATTTGATAATCTTGTCTTAGATTATACTATGGATCTCATTACGGAACAAGAGGAGTTACACAAAACTTTAACTGGAGAAACATCTCCATTGAACTCCACTGGTGTTACAACCTCTCAACAGCAACAACAATCTCGCATTTCGGATTATTCATTACGTTTACCGAAAATTGAATTACCACACTTCTCGGGAAATTATGTTGATTGGTCAGAGTTTCATGATTCATTTGATAGACTAATCAATATAAACATGCAATTGACATGCATCGAAAAATATCGTCATTTAAAAAATGCCTTACCAAATGATTTTGATTCGGATATTGTTGGTTTACCTCTAACAGATACAAATTATTCAATTGCTTGGAGTAGATTAATAGAAAGATATAACAATAAACGAGTTTTATTCGCACATTATCTCAATAAAATCATTTCTATGCCTTCTATTGGGGAAGAAAATGCAACTGAGATTAAGAATTTGAAGAATAATAGCAATGCATGTTACACCGGTCTCAGTCAATTAGGTCTCGAAGGAGATGATTATGGTAAAATTCTCGTCTATGTTATTTCGGCAAAATTGCCCAAATTTACTCATCAA